>CM046540.1:1997500-2150000 GCA_024713555.1 Spirodela polyrhiza
AGGCGGAATAATGGGAAGCATTCTTGGTAAGGGAAGTAGTTAGATGGGAACAAGCTAAATCTAGTTGGATTATTTTATTTTATCTGTGGGAAGACATTCTTGGATTGATAGATACGATGGGAGAGCTTATAAAAAAGGTTCTTTTCCTGGCTCCATGAATGATTCTTTTCCTGGAGTGGGTTGTTCAATAGGAGATTTGCTAATCTCTGAATGCTTATGGGTGAGTGGGGAGATTTCTCCTCCCCGCATGCCTACCCTAAGCTTACTCTGTTTTCCGTGGTGTATGCTCAGTCCTATTATTTTCTAATTGGTAGTTTTTAAAAACTTTCTTTGGGTACTTACTTTTGGGTGAGAGGAGTTTTTGTTTCTTTACTATCACCTTTCACATTTTATCGACATAATTATATTAAGCACCACCTTCAGAGAAAAAGTGTTCTTGTACAAGTAAAAGAGGGCCACTTTTTTGTGATGTGCTTGTTGAAGACAAGTTTCCCCAAAGAAGCATATTTTTTTATTTATGCTTGATTGAATGCATTTTTCGTAAAAGCTTCTGTTATTTAGAAATGCTGATCACTATGCACCTCTAGGTGGAGGAACTGGCTTTCCTTATAAAGGACAACTTGTCATGCAAACATCTTGTCCTATCGGTGGAGGAAATGCTGATTGACTTTCTGCAGAACAACTCAAGGTAAGTTTTATGAGTTAAAAGCATTTATTTTTTACTGTTTTTCTTTGTATTTTTTCTTTGCTTTTCAGTTTCAGGTTTATCTTATGATGGTTTGGGAAGCATATTGGCCCTGCATTGAAGTTGTCAAAACTTCCGAATTATTTAGGGTTTATTGAAGTCAGAATTGATGCTAGTTTGAATTTTGAGTCGTACTTGATCTAGGTTTGATTGCATTAAATAATCTAATGGGTACAAGAAATTGGACGAAATGTGTGAATATCTTAACGATGAAAAGTAAGGTAATTATTCAAAGTAAGGGACATGGAGAAGGTATCATGTGATCTGTAGGAGAGGGAAGGGTGGGAGAGTGAGAAGTTTTTACTGTGTGCATATTAAATGGTTTCGATTTTTGTTTTTAAATCTTAGGCTGTCATTGAACAGTCAGTTTCGGTTTTTTTTTTTATTTTTTTACTCAGTTGCGGATTTGTGAAATGTATTTAGCCATTTTTTATGATTTTCCTCCTACCTTTTGCTCTCTCTTTTTTTCATGGAACATTTGAAGGAATTTTTCTGTGCCGACCAGTGGAGCACTATGGGTTATCGTTGACATCTCTCCTTACATTTAAGTTTGTAAGTGCAGTTTAGATGGGATCATAGAGCTTGAACCGATGAGTCCCTACCATCGTCTCATGCTGCATCGTCTTGCAGATATCTTCGGGTATGACCTTCTATCGACCTCTTGTTATTCAGATCAGGTCTTTAAATGATGTTGGAGATTATTTTTTATATTTAATTTTTTCCTTTCGATTATAATGTTACTTTTCTGCACTAGGTTTGCTCATGAATCTGTTGGTGAGGGGGATGATCGTCATCTAGTCTTACAGAGATGCCCAGACTCATCAATGTATGTTGGACCGTCCAACTTCCAACTGTTATAGGATCTCATGTTTAGCTAAAGAAGATAGATGCTACTTTCGTGCAGAAGATTTTCGTTCCAGTGCTTTGCATGTTAAGATGCTATTATGATTAATCTTTTTTTTCCTTGAATACCTTCTGGAGGAGATAATTTCGTATTTGGGTGATGGAGAAAATCTTCCGGTTGGGATCATATGTAAATTATCGGTAACCCTCTAGATGCCAGTCGAATATGAACTGCTGCGATTCTGATCTGAGGATCTGGAAGATACATTGATGCATCTGTGAGAAGATCTTTGAGCTAATGGGTCGCTTCATCTGTGAGATTCCTCCAGACTTTTACCCGCCACCTACTACATCCTGATTCATGATTGAAGAGAGTTTTAAACTGAAAAAAAGCTCAAAGAACTTGATCATGCTGGATTAGGATGGAACCCTGCCATTCATTGCCTGCTCCGATTTCATTACATACAGCCTTGGTTTGTAGATTCGGCCAAAAATAATGCAGTCGGTTTTCAGAATGTTTCCTTAGTCAGAAAAGAATACATACACTGACACTCTTGAATATGGATCTTTTGATACGAAATTCCCCTTTTTGCCAGTTGCTGATCAGATCTCATCCCTTCTCCTTTTGTGTTTTCCACAGCAACTATTATGATGCTACTTCCTTCCCTCTCTTCCTCCCCTCTCTCTCTCTCTCTCTCTCTCTCTCTCTCTCTCTCTCTCTCTCTCTCTCTCTCTCTCTCTCTCTTAATTTGTAAAGTGGTACATTAATATCATGTATAATTGAGGAGCTTTGGGAAGGATCACAGTACTAGTAATTTTCTTTTTTGAAGGATTCTGAACCTCCTATTATCTTAGATATCTGCATCCCTTGTTCATTCCATCTTACCTTTATTTTGTAGACCCTTAGTTCTCGTCAGTGACATCTTGTTGCAGTACGATGAATATCAACCTCCAACTTCCTCGGCCCAAATCCTAAAAAGAAAAGGTTCCACCCCAGGTATAATAATTGCATCTTTATTTATTCAGTACATGAAATTTCGTATATTTCCAGTTTACCTTTGCATGCTTCGGGTATCATTCGTTAAATGTAAATGCCTAGCTCATTCTTTCCATAAATTTTAATTTCTGTTGAGCTACTCAACCAATTTAAAATAACATAAAACATTCCCACATGACATTGACAATACCATCTATTTTCTTATTGTCTCAGTGCGACAGGATAGTATACAAAACCAGCCTACAGAGAGAGGGAACTCCCTCTCTCTCTCTCTCTCTCTCTCTCTCTCACTCACTCACTCACTCTCGGCACATGCTCATACATCTAAATGTCTCATGCTGGTCAAAAAGTGTCCATCCTTTGTGACGATAAACTGATGATTCGATGATGTCAAAACAAGATCTTTGTCAGGATGGGCATTTTCGACTAATATACTGACTCCATAGGTATGGAACAAAAATTTTGTATTTAAATGGATGTCAAAACTCAAATTTTCATGTAATGAAACAGCTACACTATGCCCTTATCCTTTTAGCCAATAGTTTTTCATTTTCCTGAATTATTATTTCTCGATCTAAAGGAATCCTCATCTTATTGGTAGAGATCCTTAGGAATATTATTAATAGAGCTCCAAACCAAGAAAGAATAACTCAGAAAAATTAGAGCAGTTAGTATGCAGGCACTATATAATGCTATCATTTCCTTAATCGTAGCATCATCCTTTTCTTACATTGAATTATAATAAAGGCAGTTCTATAAATGAGGCAATGAATTCTTCAAGTCAAGAAATATTAATTAAGGAAAAATGAAAACTATGAGTACATCATCATTGTGTGATGGTATCGTCACCTTATTTGTGGAATCATCCCATTCTTACCTTCAATAGTGTTGGAAAATCACAAGAAAGGGAAAACGCCCTCTGTCATGGAAGACAGAGGGGAGAAAGGGCAGTGAACAGCCTCAACATCCATGTAGAAAAATATAGCAAAATACAAAGGAAATGGAGGGAGAGATACAGTGCTAGAGTGAGAGAGAACGGAAGAGTGGCAGAAAACTCTTCATTTTTCTCTCTCTAACCTACTATCCCTTAAATAGGGACAAACCCTGCCAAACTACCCCTCTATCTTCTGACAAATAGTAATAAAGGAGGCTCTATAAATAAGACAATGAATTCCTTAAGTTAAGAAATATTAATTAAAGAAAAATGAAGACTATGAGTGCATCGTCATTGTATGATGGTATCATGGCCTTATTTGTAACATCATCCTATTAAAATGATTTTTGTGTTGTTCTGAAAAGAATAGAATGATTTCTCCAATGAAAGAAATAATGATGTAAAATGAAAGCTATTATTAGGCACATATCCCATAATGTCATCATTGTCTTATCTGCAGCAATCAAGCCAAGGGTGGCTTCTTCAGCCCCTTTGCTCCCAGTTGAAGAGCGTGAAGCAGCTTATCTTGCTGCCCGTGAACGCATATTTTCCTTGTACGATGACTGTAAGGAGGAACCCGTCACTCCTAAGCCCAGGACCATCCCAGTGGCTGCGCGCCGGATGATTGCTCATGCTCTGGGTCAAAGGATATCTTCTTCAAGTCCTCCGGATTTGGGAGGATCCCATCAGGAGGACTCCACTCAGAAGCCTAAAGTCAACCCCAATGCCCTCTCAGAATCTGCTGTGGGCTCCGAAGGAGGTTCGTCCAGTCAAAGGGTCGGATCCCAAGAAAGGAAAGCCTATGTTAAGGAAGTACCCAGAAGCCCTCCTGCTCGTCCCTCTCACTCTGAGATGAAGGCGCAAAGAAAAGCTCCCATTAAAGCTTCTGAAGATAGCAGCTTTCTGGGAGCTGGGAGTGATGGGCAGGATGTGGGCGTTCGCAGCTTGGAGAGGGAGAGGGAGAGGGCTGGGGCTGCCAGGAGGATCTTCGCCAATGCTCTGGGCCTGGGCTCAGCCAGGAACAGTCGACCATCTCAGACTATGGAGTAAAGAAGTACTCCAGATGGGGAAAAGAAGTCAGTCTAAGGAGAAGCTGTCCCAGAAAGTTTCCAAAATGGGCAGCTTTTTGGGAAAGAGGGAGCCGCCAGGAGGATCTGGGGTCAGACAGGAACAGTCAGCCCTCTCAGAAGTCAACTCTGTGAAGGAAAGGAATACCCAAAATGGGAAAAGAGAGGACTCCCAACACATCAGCCTCATCCTGATGATCAGGGCTGAAAATCTTTGACCTTTGCCTTATCCATTAATGCTACAGAGGGCTGCAGGAGGCTGCTGCATCCGTTCAGAAGGCTCACTCCTGTTCATGAGCTGCGGATGGTCGCCAGTCCTTAAAGATTTGGGTCTGCCAAATATGCT
This sequence comes from Spirodela polyrhiza, assembly GCA_024713555.1. NCBI lineage: Eukaryota > Viridiplantae > Streptophyta > Magnoliopsida > Alismatales > Araceae > Spirodela > Spirodela polyrhiza. The sequence goes on from CM046540.1 coordinate 2,002,433, forward strand.
GGATGGCATTATAGGTTGACTTCTTGAAGAAAAAGCATGATCTTCTTCGTGGGGCCGCCAAGGAACACATGGAATTCCCCCATTGGTTGGCATTCAAATGAGAGCAATCCTGACTGACATGAAAGCTCATCTGCAAGCTCCAGCTTTGGAGAGTTAAAGATCATGAAGCTGCTGAAGGCGGGTTCATCAAATTGCGAATCTTCGATCATCAGCTCAGTTAGATTCTATATTCTATTTTAAATCTTTTTAATAGGTTTCTCTTTGAATCTAATATGAAGGAGTTGTCGATACTTAATATATGATTTGGTTTTTCAATCTTAATTAGGGTACACTGATCATGATTGCTTGATCATCAGATTGATGATCATGATTAGAGAAAATAATTATTATTATGATCATGATCATGGCCATCGATCAATCACCAATCGTTCAGCAAATTGAAGGCCTTATCAATTAGATGATTACATTTCATTATCTAATGGCTAAGATTAAAAATTTGTGAAATAGATTAAATCCCTTTTTGCTCTCGACTCTCACTCCCACTCCTGCTGCTACCTTCATGGGAACTGCCAAGAGGTGGGCTGTTGTGGCCAGATAGGCCATCACAAATATCCTTTTGGCATGGGGATCATGCCATGTCACTAGTGCTTGTAGGCACTCTTCATGGGCTGCCACATCATCTAGTAGGTTTTGTGCATATCACATGGCATCCTATTGGCAGTTGTACCTTGCTCGTGTTACCTTTGGCAGTCTAGCACTTGGTGGGGGGTCCAACTCATCTGGTAGTAGCATTGTTGCCTCCAATTTGCATGCCCTAAAATAGACATGCTTAATGGATGTTGCACTCTGTAGACTCTTTTGGTGGTTCCACACACACACTAGAGCCACACGGACTGCCACAAATGACACAATGAGGTTGAGGTGCCATATGAGTAGGATGAACACCCATGGGTAAGGATTGTCATTATCACATGCTGCCACTTTCTTGTATCCTCCATTTAGCATGCCACATTGACCACCCATGACAACATGATGGTTGCACAGTTCTAGTTAGCACACATTTTATGTATGGTGAACCTTCTAAATACCTTACCATTAGCCTTCAGTTTGTGCATCACCACCTCTTTGAGAAGCAATGGCCTAAATTGCAATAGGTGGTCTACCACAAGATGTTTCACAGTTGATTGGAGATGTTCTTGTTGGGGCCCATTGATCATGCAGAGTTGAAGCACGAGAGGGAGCACATGCTGACCATACATGTGGAAGAGATTGAGGAGGGTTCTCACATGTACAAAGTGCATGGCCATATTGATCTCACCCATGTAATGGAGTCCAATGTTGTGAAGGAAAAAGAGCCACTTGATCTCATACATGTGATGAAGTTATGAATTATAATTAATATATATATAACTATCTTAGGAAGCTTAATATATAAGTATATATTAGTATATGTATATATTGTAAGATATATGTGTAATATATATATTTAATATATGTATTATATATTTATATATATTTAGGCATAGTTTATTATAATAATATTAAATAATGATAACCCAATTGATCAGTGATTTGGCTGATTGGATCGAGCGATCATGATTGGAGTATCCTAATCTTAATTGGGTTCGAGATTTCTTTCGGAGAGGGAGAGAACAGGGAGAGGAGAGAGAGAGAGAGAGAAGAGCGAGCGAAAATATCTAACTGGGTGGGTCCGGCAAAATCCACTTTTTCTCAATAAAAAAGCTATTTTTTAATAGAAGAGCCGTGTCCGGAAGCATACCGAGTAAAACAAATGACCGACATGATACTTTAAAATTACACCGAGAATCTTCTTGGAAGCGATTCGAGCTCCCCTCGGCACTCGGCCGATCCACGCCGTTCGCACATGTGCGGTGCATCTCGATACGCACGCGATTTGATCATGTAGAGCAGGGGGGTCGCAGTTGATCGATCGTCCTTCCTCGGGACCCGTTCCCGCGCTCGTCCGACCACCAGAAGCCGTTCAGAGTTCGCGGAATAAAAGGGGACCCGCTCGATGATCATGTCGTCATCTTCGTCGTCAGCGCCGGTGGCAGCGGCAGCGCCTGCACAAGTACTGCGGAAGATGAGATAAAGGTGCGCAAGGGCGGAAGGTAGGCTGCCGATCTTCCACTCCGTCGCCGCGATGGGGTCCCTCCATCCCTTCCAGATCGTGTCCACCGCCGCCGGCTTCGGCGGCTCCTCCCCGTATGTGCTGCTGGCCGGAGACCGGCTTCGGGGATTCCAATTTCCCTTCCCCCGGAGGCCACGCATAGTGAGGGGGAATCCCTCCCGTTGCCGGCGGTCGACGATCCCTGTCCCTGGTCGGTTGATATGCCGCAGTGGCGGCGGGGCGGGTAGCACAGTGAAGGTGCGGGAGGGCACGGAGAAGAAGGGGAAGGTCTGCCTCCGCGTCCGTCTGGATCATCAGGTCAAGTTCGGCGAGTACGTCGTGATTAACGGCTCGCACAAGGGGCTCGGTTCGTGGAAGAAGGGCGTCCCGATGTCGTGGACGAAGGACGGGTGGGTGGCAGAGCTGGTGTTCGATCGCGGGGGGGAGTTCGTGGAGTACAAGTTCGTTATAATGTGCCATGGCAGGGACGGCAAAGTGTGGGAGAATGGGGAGAACAGAGTGCTTGAGCTCCCCTCGGCGGGGGTGTTCGACATAATATGCCACTGGAACCGGACCAAGGAGAGAGTGGATCTGCACGGAGCTCGTGCAGATGAGCACCGCTCGAATGTGGAAGAAGTAGGGGAGGAGAGTGGTGATGAGGACCTGGAGCAGAGCCCTTTCGTGGAGCAGTGGCAGGGGAGGCCGGCCTCCTTCATGAGGTCCAATGAACATAGGAACCGGGAGACCGAGAGGAGTTGGTCGACAAAAGGACTGGAGGGTGTCTCACTGAAGCTTGTGGAGAGCGACCGTGACGCTAGAAATTGGTGGAGGAAGGTACGCCTTTGAGACGTTTTGAGGTGCATTTGAAATACTTCCTACCGTTTCTCCTCTGATTATCTTGTCTGGTAAAGGATCTGTCAGCTTATTCAATTCAAAGTTTTGATAAATAATATTTGAAAAAAAAAACTGGGGAATTGTGCTGTGGAAATCAACATAAACAGTGAAATGAATTGCTTCTGATGTATGATTATCTATTCTAGAAATTACTTCCAAATGAAGAGATGCCAATCTCAACTTCCAGCTCACCATATTGTTTTCTTTGGTTGGAATAATATTAAATGAACTGGTGATCGCCATTTTTTGTGGTCGTCTCACTTTAAACATTCTTTTTACGAAGTAATGCTCAGCGATGGTTGTGATAATCACCAAGATAACAATGAGTAAGGCCAATATATTTATGTATGGATAACCCTGAAAATCTTGTAGAAGCTTCCTTCGAACATTGCATGCGTGACTCGTTTTTTTTCGAAATGAAAGGGGAGTTACTCGTTTTACCTTGTTTATAGAAATGCAGAAAAGAGCTAGTAGTTTTTAGAGATCTAAAATGATCTTGGGCGCTATGATTGCTTGAAAGGTACCTAGTTTGTATAACTTGGCATTTTCTGAGAACTTGTCATGCTATAATGGTGACGAAATGAATCTAAGATAGAAACTCTTGTCTTGGAGTGAATTCGAACGCCATTCACCTGATAAAATCATCTTACATTAGAGAACTGCTCACTGGTTCGCCCCATAAATGAAATTGAATATCGTGTAGTTAAAAAGTTTTGCCATTTAAATATACGCATGTATTATACATAATAGGGAAGGAGCATCGGATACTGAATGAAGACAGCAAATACTGGTGTACCATCTATCTCACTGGAGAAGGAGCATCTCTGCAATATGCTTCACAGATTTCCCTTTCCCTCTGTGGTGGTTTACAGTATTGTTTGTTACTACTATTAATTTTGAACAATCGGCAAATATTTAGTCCGTCATGAAATTTTTATTTTATAATATGTTTAACAAGGTTATACGGTAGTCAGTAATTAATGCCAAAATTTGATCACTCTCGTCATCTCTCTAGAATGATTTGCTTTCATTCAGGCGATTTTAAGTTCTTATCCTTGCTTTTTTGGGCCAGAGGGTATACTTCGAGTGGCATAAGAATATGTTTCAAAAAAAGAGTGTGTAACCTGACTTAGCCTTTGAAGCTCTAAGGTCTCGGTCTTTAGCCCTTCCTCAAGTCTCCCGGAAGTGGTTAGTCATGAAACAAAATATCCGACTGATCTTTGGGAAAAAAATTGTGTTAGAGCTAAAGCATTTACTTTATCAATGAAATAAAGATGAGCGCCGGTTAATGGCATGCGGTTAATATGATATAGCTTAGTAACGTGTATGATTTCTATTAATATGCAAGCTTGCTGAGAATAGTCTGAATTATGTTGACTATTGACATGCTATACACAAGTTACCTGTTTCTGTCTATTATTATCTTCTTGTGAATAAAATGATTCAAGATTAATGGTAATTTATTAGTCTAGATAGTTGATGTTTTCCAGTTTTCATCGTTGTTAAATGTCTTTTTGAATCATTTAATTATAACCATAAATTTTATTTTCACACTTTCCAAAATGTTCACTAACCAACAGGTTAACTATTGCATTTAATCCATTACAAGTTTTTGTGATCCTTTCATTTCTGCTTCTGTAACTATTATATTTATTTTTATGCAGCTAGAAACTGTGCGTGAGCTTTTTGATGCAAATCAGGAACAAGGAAATCAGTTGGAGGCTCTTGTTTATTCTGCAGTATACCTAAAGGTTTTCCTATTGCACTTGATTGTGGGCCTATTTTATTTTTGATGTTGCTATTTGCTCGATATTGTTATAAATCTGAAGTAATGACTTTCAAAACTATGCAGTGGATTAACACTGGGCAGATTCCCTGCTATGAGGATGGAGGTCATCATCGTCCTAATAGACATGCTGATATTTCCAGACAAATATTCCGTCAGCTTGAAAGGATTTCGTATTCAAAAAATTCATCACCTCAGGTCATTCACATTTCTTCCATGGATTGATTGTGTTTTATACACTTTCTTTTGTTCTGCAAGTTTCTCCTTCGTCAATGTGGCTTCTGACCAAGTGAACATAAGAAAACCTTGAACGAGGAATACAAATGGCTTATTTCCTGGGTAAACGATAAAATCTCCAGAAAATTTGTTGATCAACTTGTTTATCCAATGTTTAAACCTTCTCATATGAATGTTTTATGATCTCCCTCTCTACATTGGGGAAGTGAAAAGACATTTTAAAAATTGATGACAAATGCTAAGGTGGGAAATAGAGTTAGTGAATCATTATGTTACATGTTCTCCTAGGGGTGTATTCTAATTATTTTAGTTAAGATTTTAAAAAAGATCTAAGATTATTTTGTTGTTGATAATCAATGGAATCGAAGAAAACTAGCAATTGCTAAGCCTCGTTGCTAGAGGGTCAGCTTGAAGGAATCAAGATGCATGTGCCAACTTGAAGGAATTCTTGAGCTCTACAACCACTCTCTTTTTTAACTAGACAAACTTGAAACCAAAAATAAGGTTTGTCATATATGACGTTGTGGAAACCCTATTGCTGTCATTATTCCTAATATATTTGTGGAAAGCTTGTTCAGTGTAATCATATGATGTTACCCGACGTAGACTGAAAAATTCCACTAAATTTCATAATGGAAAAGAGTCGGAGAGAATCCTCTCTGTTGTTGAAGGCTTCTACCTGGTGATCTAAGCCTGTACGTTTAAAACATGTATTCTCTGAATCTAAAGGTTTCATTTATGAGTAATTTTTTCCTTGAATTTCATTTTGATTTATTATATGTTTTCCTTCTTTTGTTTTCTAGAAGTAATGTTGTCATGGAAGTTGTACGTAAAGGAGGATAAATGGTTTTGGTTGACTTATTCCTGTCATGGAATAATTCAAACTTGATGCACTTGACTGCTTCCTGCCCTGAATTAATAGTTTTTCTTAGCCTATAAATTATCCTGCTTAGTCAGCTGGTTTTGCTTAGTTTTGAGGATTGAGTTCCTTGTGATATGAATAATCTGGGCGTTTTTTGCATCTTGAGATACTTTTTTGGAGGCTTTAATTATGTGGGAACTGTTTCTTATCATAGCTTGGGGACGGCATTTATGTAACATTTTTTCTATTATGTTCTTGTTACCGATGATATTCGTCTACATTATTATTGAACATAGACGGCATATGATAATTTCATTATCTAAAAAGAATCATGATGAAACACCTTCGAAATTTCTTTGACATTATTTAATTGTCGAAATGTTGTGGTGCAGAAGTTATTAATTAACTGCTGCCTTGAGTGGCATTTTATTTCAAGCGCAACTATGCCATTTTCAAGCTAAGTTCTAAATCAACATTCTGATAAATAAAAATCTAGATAGTCCCACAGTGACTTGGATGTTTTCATGGTTGAAGTGCTGACAACCTGAATCGGTATCGCAAGATATTTAAAGATAATCCGTGATGGATAAAAATTCATGTCCTATACTGAAAGGAAAATGATTTTTTGTCTCAAATAATGTAGGATATTACGTCTAAAAAATGGAAGTTCACTAATTGCTAAACAAACTATCATTTTCTTGAATTACACGTGATGTCATTGTTTTCCTTTTTCCATTCATAGCTTGTGGAATGGGTTTTCCATTAATAGTTTATTGTGAACTCTTCCACACATGATTGCAGGAATCCTGTGCAAGTTCTATTTTTCTGTTGTTCATTGGTTTGTTTTCGGACATGCACAGGATATACTTGTGATCCGAAAGATCCACCCATGCTTGCCTTCCTTCAAGTCAGAATTTACTGCATCGGTTCCTCTAACTCGAATTCGGGATATTGCTCATCGTAATGATATTCCACATGATTTAAAGGTATTTTTTTGTCCATTCTGCTTTAGAGTGATTATTTAGGGACATCTGTCTCTTAAATACCTCATTTTTAATGACCATCAGCAAGAAATCAAACATACAATACAAAACAAGCTTCATCGAAATGCTGGCCCGGAAGATTTGGTGGCTACAGAGGCTATGCTATCTAGGATCACCCAGAATCCTGGGGAATATAGTTCAGCATTTGTTGAGCAATTCAAGATATTTCATCTTGAGCTTAAAGATTTCTTCAATGCCGGAAGGTTTGTTAAGTTTCATGCTTCTGATGATTATTTTTTAGATTTACTTCCTTCTCCTTCAGTGCTGAATTCAGTTGCATAAATCTCATTGTTCAGTCAGCAATTTAGTGGAGCCTAACTGCAGAGAAGTTAAGTTCAGATCTATTGTGGCCCTTACTTTTTATGACGGACATATGTATGAGTTGGTCCCTCTCATAGTCTTCGACATTTTGACTATAAGTCAACAGATAAAAAGTAGTTTCAGAATTTATTGTTGTTATCAGAGCTTGGGATATAATTTTATTAAAATATGCTATTAAGAAAGCCTATTTTTTGTTATATTGGGGAGTGATGTTTAAAATTATGTTTATATTTGCTCCACATACCATTTTTAGGATAATTACATTTTGTTTCTACAGGCTACTTTCTATGCCAAAGTTATGACATGTGTGTTGAAAATGTTGACAACATTACGTAATTTCTATTTTTGATGTCTTTTTTTTTTTTCAGTGGATTGTGCAAGATGCATTAAATATAAAAGGATAGAAGTACAAAATATTATTTACGATCTGGAAAAAGGACTTTCTCTGCAGCATAGACATGATCTGCATCAAGATAAATAAATCATTTTAGAAACCCACCGCAACCCCAAGCTTGAGGGTTAAGAACCTTGTTATAAAAGTTTGAAACTCAGCCCACCCTCAAAGAGTATGACAAATTGAAAAATATTCTCTATAAAATAGCTATGATTATTAACTGTCCAGTTCTTGTACTTATTCAAAATGGCTCAAGGTGTGGCACGTAAGACCAGCCAATGTCATTTATTACCTTTTCTTCTTTAATTTTCTTTACTCTTCATCACTACCTATGGATCGTGGGTGGATTTCGTTCTTTGTTTTTTTTCTTTGGTGAAGCTTTGCCCATTCCATCACAACGGCACCTGCTTAAAGAATGTGTCTCTACAAGTTTTAAACATTATTAGAAGTGATCGGTTACCTCCCCAAACATCTCTTTCTCCTGTCATGTTTTTGTTTAACCATTTTAATTTACAGTCCATTTTCTGTAGTGTCCAGCTTCAAAACTCATTTACTTTTAGTAAGCTAATTTTAAAGTCATTTGTATAATGATACAGATTCATTTTTTTCTTCCTCTGTAATTTAGTTGGTAAAGAGTCTATGATCCTTGATAAACGAGGAAAAGGTTGTGTGCACACATAGGGGCCCAAAAATAGGGTATTGACATGTTGTGATATTTTATCACATCTAGCCACAGCACCTTGCTTATCTATCTGTACGAGAAAGAAATGAAGAAAAAGTCTACCCATATTATATAGGTAATGCGTGCGCATTAAAGGAGAACAATGTGAAAGTTGTACTAATTCATATATTGTCATGAATGAACTACTAAGGATGGACTGTGACGTCCAACTTTTAATTGAACCAGTGTGTTTCTCACAACTTTTGTCATTCTCCATGATTCTGCTTGCTCCTCAATAATTTTTTGTTTCAAGGTATGAGTTTGAACTTCCTTTAAATCCATTTGCTTATTATACATCAAACTTTGCAGCCTTACTGAACAACTGGAGTCCATCAGAGAATCCTTTGAGGGGCAGAGTTTATCAGCTCTTGAAAAGTTCTTTTCATGCAAGAAGGTACACGCTTGAGACATTGTCCACTTTTGTTCATTCCTCTCCACTTTATTTTTTCTTTCTGTGAATGGTTATCATTTGCTTTTCAATGATTCATCACCAATTCCTTCCCTTCCTCTATGGCATGTAGTGTTTTTTGGTCAGTGTCATTAGTGCACACTGCATACATTAGGCATCATTTGCTATACTGATCTCATATGCCTTTGGCAGAATCTGGAGAAGAAAGAGGAATCAATTGATTTTTCAGTTGGAGATGGTGTTTTGGAGTTGATGGAAACCCTATTGTCGTTAACAGATTTACGGGAAATTATTGTCAAACGTCTTAGTAGTGGTCTTAGAAATGATGCTCCTGATACTGCCATAGCCATGCGCCAAAAGGTACAGCTTGTTGAACCTAACTCTATCTAAAACATCATTGGTTGCTCTATATGATTTAGTTTGTGTGACATTATACATCTGAATTGACTTATAGTGGCGTCTTTGTGAGATTGGCCTTGAGGATTACTCCTTTTTTCTTTTAAGCAGGTATGTTTAACCACTGAAAAGTTTCCTTGTGGAAATGGGTTCTGAACTGTTTTTGTTTGTTTTCCATCAGATGCTTCTTTTTAGTAGTAAACCAAGTAACAATTTAATATGTAACCCCATGAATGGTTTTTTTGAACGATCTTGATCACGTAATTACACAATAACATCCCCGAAGTTGGAACGTACATGCAGTTCTTCATGTCTCTCTGCTATTTTTTCATGTGAACAACTGGGAGTATTTTGCGGTATGGGTTTTGTTGATCTTGTATAACATATTTTTACGGTAAAAAATGGCTACAAATCAAGCTCTAGAAATCCAATCCTTGTGAGTTAAGCATCTCAGACTTATATATGTATTTTTTTTTTTCAATTTACTGAGCTTTGGCTCCCCGATTCCGGTCATTGACATCTTTTCTAATGCAACATTGAATAATGTTTGATGAAAACCTCCTTTTTAAAATGCAACATACTTCCGTCCCATATGTAAAGCTGTTGTTGAATTCCATGAACCTTGAATAATTTCCTGTTCATAGAGGAACAAGGAACCGATGGATCAACTTGCATATAACATGTTATGGCTTTTAAGATGGCCACCTGCCAGCATATGGATGCTAGTGGGTCTTGATTGATTAGTGCTAACGTTTGAATAATAGTTATATTACTCCTTTGTGCCATTCAGTATCTTCGTGTAGGGTTTATTGTCAATATCTATGCTTATCCACATCACGATTTTATTGCAGCATTCTACATTTGTTGACTGACAACCTCTGGTTTCTCCTCACCAATCGATGTTTGTTTCTTCCCCATTTGATGTTCTCTATGTTTCGCCTGTGTTTAGTTTTCTCAATGCGCTTGAAAGTAGGGGAGGGTACACTCGGCTTGCACAGAGTATAGCCTCAAGAGATACAAGCACGTGGTATAACCCACTGAGCGCCCTCATTACCGGCATTCGTCATGTTGGCCTCTCTTATTGGAAGCCAGATGAATGCCTGGCAATAGCTAGTGAGCTTCGTGCATGGCAACAAAAAGGCTTATCTAAAAAAGAAGGTTAGATTCCTGGAATTATTTGATCTGTCCTGTTTGTTTGAAGTCCGCGCTGATCCAACCAGAAGATCTCTACTAATGCAGCTTCATGTATGTTGGCCAGGTAATGAGGATGGTAAGAAGATCTGGGTGTTGAGACTCAAGGCAACCATTGATAGAGCAAGAAGATTAACAGAAGAATACTCTGAATCTCTGCTTCAGATATTTCCTGATAGAGTCCAGGTTTTGGCTTCTTTTCTTCTTCAGCATTTCTATTTCATGATTTTTCTCATTAAATTCCTCAAGATCTGCTTGTTAGTCTGAAATTCAAGATTATCACTAGTACGTTTCTAAATTATTTAGTTCAGGTTCTTCGAATAAATGGACGGGTTGAAAACTTTGATAGATTGAGTAAAACCTTGAAGATTTTTCGATTTGGTGTGCATTGACATATGGAGATATATGAACCTGTATTATAAATGCACTCCAGAAGTATGTTAGTTGGACAGAATTGCATCATTAGCTGAATAATTTTCCTGGCAATGTCTCTAAATAGACCTTGACCTGAACCATTCGACTTCAGTTAGAAGATTTATCCATGAGTAGGATTGAACAGGATGAGATTACTTATGATTTTAAGATCCGATTGAAAACCAAATACCTAGTTAGAACGATCATCTAGGTTATTTCACGTTTCAAGTAATTGTTGCGAAGCTGTGGACCAGCCAATTCATGAATGATATGGTGGTTACTTGTGATTTTATCACCATGTTCAGAAGATCATTTCATACATTTTTTTTAAGTTCCATTTTCGCGCCTATTCAAACGAAAAGCAGGTCGGCAAGATTTTATGCCCATATCCATGTCCAAGAAGCATTTTGTTTACTGATTTCGTTTCTCTTTCTTAAAGAAATATTTTTCCTTTTCTATATCTATACAGAAGTTGGGGAAGGCCCTTGGAATTCCTGAGAACAGTGTAAGGACCTATGCCGAAGCAGAAATACGTGCAGGGTAGGTATCTAAAAAAACGGTCTAATTTATTTAATTCGATTTGTAAAGTAAAAATATTGGTGCATTGGTATGGTTTTGTCTGGCCATCTGACGCTGTCAATCCACAGCGTCATATTTCAGGTTTCGAAGTACTGCACACTTCTTCTAAAAGCAGCGCGAATTTCTCTTGGATCTCAAGGCTGGGATGTTCTGGTCCCAGGAGTGGCCCGAGGAACTCTCTTGCAGGTCTGAATTAATGAGTGGGCTGGCCAGTACATCTCATCTGAATCATCAATAGATGGCACCTCCAATCCCTGATGATTGGAAGCCCTAGATGTCAGGATTTATCTTCCCTTACGACCCAATCATGCCACATGCATACCTCATCAGGGCTTTTATGACTACCAGCAATACAATAATCTGCAAGCCTTCTCTGTGTTGCAGGTGGAGAGCATCGTTCCAGGCTCCCTACCTTCGTCAGTCACTGGGCCTGTCATCCTTATGGTCAACAAAGCTGACGGAGATGAGGAGGTTCGAAAAAAAATTTCACATTATTTATTCCCGAGAATAAAAGGCGTCAATCCCTGAGAAAATATATTCATGTTATTTTCAGGTTAAGGCTGCTGGGAATAATATTGCTGGGGTTGTGCTTCTACAGGAGCTCCCTCACCTTTCACATCTGGGTGTTAGGGCTCGTCAAGTAATCCAGCAGCTCAATTTCACTTCTGATTGCTTTAAGAGTGATGCCCCTCGGTTTGATCATGCTGTTAAACAATTTGCAGGAAAAGGTGGTGTTTGTGACCTGTGAAGATGATGACAAAGTCGCCGATATCCAGAAACTTGAGGGGAAATATGTGAGGTTAGGATCTTCAAATCTTCACTTAAGTTAGAAACTATGATGACCTTACATACACGACTTATTTTTTAACAATATTTAGAGATTCTTTTTACATCTAGCTCAGATTTTTCCCTCTTCTTTTTTTAAGGACGGTAAATAGGCGGAATAAAAACTGAAATACTGCTCCAGACATGGCTAGACTGATCTTACAGACATGGCTTATTTTATTTCTATTTACGATATTCAGAAAATTCTTCAAATCTAGTTCGCAATATTTGCTCCTGGTTCAGAAAAAACTATCGCATGAAGCATTACAGAGTAAATCATTTCATGCTACATATAAAACGGAGAAATATCCTGGAAGTACCACTCCACTGCAGAATTCTAAGCTCTAAACTCGAAAATCATGTCACGAAAAGCATATGCACTGCCACCACACTCTAGTGCGAAGCCATGACCTATGCGGGAGACATCCTGAGACCAAAACCTATGAAAAAGTCCATGCTACAACCTTCAGGGATCCCGAGGTTCTCTGGGAATCTAACCGAAGAAAATAATTCACTCATCTGTTCTTGAAGAAAATACTTAATTGGAAAGAACAACCAAACTATAGTATCCTTCCAGATGGCTTTAAGGGGATGATGAAGTTGAATTCCTTCTGCATATATAAATTTAAAATTAACAAATATTGTTGGAAGAAAAGGGGAAACCGAGAAGACACGGGAAAAGAATCTTATTTAAAGGCCAATCAGGATCTTCCACCTTGCTCTAGCTGTAATAAACTAATGTAAATGTAGTACATTCCATTCAAAATCTAATGCATGACTCCCTGCGTTGCTTATTTTTTTCCCCCAAAATGGTGCTTATATATCATTAGTTTTTTTTTTCTCGATCAATCTCTAATATGCCATCTCCCGACTTTTTTACATATTGGCCTCCTCGTGTGGGGTAAAGTTTGGAAGCGTCATCTACCCATGTGGATCTCTCTGTGGCTTCTTCTTACGAAGTCAAGCAGATTTCCCCCGTAGAAATATTATCAGCTACTAATGGATCGTCGTCCAGTGATACTTCAAGTCCCCCATCATATCTAACGAATGAGGTGATATTTTCCGTCTATCACTGCCCAAATCTTATAGAAACTCCCTCCCTCTCTCTCTCTCTCTCTCTCTCTCTCTCGCTCGCTCACACACACACACACACATCTAATCACGTTTGATATAATGGATGCAGCCAAGTGAGGGAGCAGCGCAGACTGCCCCTAAAGCTATCTTAGAGCTCACAGAGGCTTCCGTCAAATTGGCTGGTGCAAAAGCTGCCTCATGTGGTCGCCTCGCAGCTCTTGCAGCAGAATCTGAAAAAGGTGAGCGAGTAATCATTGTGATCTGTTTACACGGTTTTTTGCCTCCTGTTCTTTATATGCCATCATTCTTGGGCCGCTTTTCATATTATATTTTATTCCACAATTACAGTACCTAGTAGTAGTTCATCCTCGATTATTAACTGAACCGGGAGATCTAATCATACATAGGGGAACATCCAAAAGAAGTTGCTGAAATCATCAGAATTTTGTGATCTGAACATCAAATTGATGTCCCATTTTGGCTAATCTGTGTCATGGCTGTCTTAAGCAGTATTTTATCTTCATATTTACTCTATAGATTAAACTACCCAGTAGTAATCTGATACGGCCTCTCTCCATATGTCAAAAAATATCAAGTTCAAACTGTATCCAGATCCAACCTTCAGATCGGTATCACCAGATCTGAGGGGGTACGATGAGAACAAAAGGAAAGAACAGTAGAGGAGGATGAAGACAATTCCCACGTCCCCCTTGTCGAATGCAGCCCCAGGGCCTCGCGTAGACAATCACCATGTCCTCTCCCCTTCCTCCCCTACCATAGGGTTTTAGTATATAGCAACCGATCCAGGTGGGAGGTGAAGTTACCGCCCTTGATCGGTTATGTGGTTCTTGCAGTGTCTATCGACGTACTGGTCTTCAGACTAGTACCCTGAGCTGTCCCCTTTCTCTTTCTTTTTGTGTAGATGAGTAAGGGGACTGTATCATAATCTCTGTTCAAAGTTTCAACGAAGCAGAATATCTAATCATACGCAAGGGAAGATCCATAAAAAATTTGTAAAGTTTTGGAAATTTCTGTGGTCTGAAATGATGCCCACCAATCTTGGTTTATCTATTTCCATGCTTTCTTAAAATATTAATGTGTTCATATTTATTTCTTGCCTTACACTACCGAAAAGTAATTTGTCCTCCAATTCTCAACTGACCAGAAGATCTCATCATACATGGGGGAGGACCCAAACAATAGCTGCTGAAATCATAAAAAATTGTGATCTGGAAATGATCCCACTTTCGGCTAATCTATTTTCGTGCTTGTTTTAAGCAGTAATTTATGCTCATATTTATTTGATGACTTTCACTTTCTAGTGATAGTCTACTAACTGATCAGAAGATCCAATGATACTTAAAAGGGAAGATCAAGAAAATATGCTGCAGAAATCTTCGAAATTTTGTCTTCCGAGTAGAAAAATAACGTCTACTGTTTGCAGATCAATTTTCACGTTTGTTGGTTTTAAAAAGAGTTCTACTCATCTTTGTTTTCCCAGTGGTGTAATACCCTCAAATTGATGATCAAACAAAAGATCTAACCCCAACTGTTGGAAGATCCAAAGGAGAAAGATGCTGAAATCAGGAAAATTTTTGTGGTCCGAGTACCAGAATGACCTCGGCTTTTGGCTAATCCCCCCGATATCTCGGGCTATTCTTGCTTCCACAGTCCACGACGACGAAGGCACGCCGGCTTCATTCCGAGTCCCTTCCGGCGTGGTGATCCCCTTCGGATCGATGGAGTCGGCGCTGGAGGAGAGCGGGTCCCTGGAGACCTTCACCTCCCTCGTAGACCGCCTCGAGACGGCGGAGCTGGACGGCGGCGAACTCGACAGCGTCTGCTCCGAGCTCCAGTCCCTGGTCTCCTCCCTGCGGCCCTCCAAGGAGATCTACGGCGTGATCCGGCGGGCCATCCCCGGCGAGCCGCGGTTGATCGTGCGGTCCAGCGCCAACGTGGAGGACCTCGCCGGCATGTCAGCGGCGGGCCTGTACGACTCGATTCCCAACGTCAGCCTCGCCAACGCGCCCGTCTTCGGGCAGGCCGTGGGCCGCGTGTGGGCGTCACTCTACACGCGGCGAGCGGTGCTGAGCCGCCGTGTCGCCGGGGTGCCGCAGCGGGACGCCGCGATGGCCGTGCTGGTGCAGGAGATGCTCTCCCCGGACCTGTCGTTCGTGCTGCACACGCTGAGCCCGATCGACCGGGACGCCGCCGTGGTGGCGGCGGAGGTGGCGCCGGGGCTAGGGGAGACGCTGGCCTCCGGCGCGCGCGGCACGCCATGGAGGCTCTCGCTGGGGAAGATGGACGGGTCCGTGAAGACCGTGACGTTCGCGAACTTCAGCGAGGAGCTGGTGGTGCTGCAGTCGGGGCCGGCCGACGGGGAGATGATACGGCTAACGGTGGACTACAGCAAGGAGCCGCTCACCGTGGACCCGCTCTTCCGACACCAGCTCGGGCGCCGGCTCTGCTCCGTCGGGTTCTTCCTGGAACAGAAGTTTGGAGGCCCTCAGGACGTTGAGGGATGCCTCGTAGGTAAGGACGTCTTCGTCGTTCAGAGCCGCCCTCAGCCATGACACCGACGACGACGACGACCCAAGGTGACTCTCTCTCTCTCTCTCTCTCTCTCTCTCTCTCTCGCTCCCAACTCTTCACAGGGGGATCATCGAGTCCACTCGCTCTCTTCATTGCAGATGGGGAGAGAGAATCGAGCGGCATGTGGGAGGAAATGGGTCGTAGGATTTGCCACGGCAGACGATGGCAGGAGCCTTCGCCGCCTCGCTGCCTCTGAGAAAGGTGCTCTTTTCGGTCACAGCCCACCACCCGGATTTCGTACGGTCGCTCATTTTTATCCGCGCGAATCACCGTGAGAGAGCCCTTTCGTCGGGCTTTTTTCCATAATCGAAAATAAGATATTTATTTTTTTTGGGCCTCTAATTCCGATCCCGTTTCTATCATCTGTTTTCACAGCTTTATTTTTCACTAAGACTAGAAAAATGAGCATTGGATAACACGGTATGCCTCTCAATAATAAGTCGGGCCTGACCAAGCCCGTATCTGACGCCATGAGAGAGAGAGAGAGTGATGTACTCTCTGGAGGTGAGAGAAAGGGTAGAGATAGAGGGCCGGGGAGAGGGTGGGCTTCTCTTCTGGCGCGGGCCGGGCTCGGCCCTGTGAAACAGGCCCGACGCGGCTCTGTAGTGGTGAGCAGGGACTGGCGGCAGATGCCCAGTCGAAGAGCATTCTCTCTCTTGCCCTCGAGGCCTGCCCCTGCTTTGAATGAGGAGGATACTGTGGAGGTGGGGAACCCGCGGGACTCGGTGAACTGGGTTCTCTTTAATGGCCGAGTGGGGCCCGCTGGACGCATCTTCAGGAGCCGATCTCTTCCCCGGGATCTCGGCCAACTACGTGTGGGCGATTCTGTTGAACAGTGACGGCCTCGGGATTGGCGTTAATGGGCTCGGTCGTCTCCAGATAGGCCCATTTTCAACTTTGAGCTTCACATAGCCCCATGCCCTGCTGGGTCGGCACACTTCTATTTCATCGTCCCGTCCTGTACAGAGTTCATTTTGCCTGATTTTTCCCTTCATCAAGCTTTAGGATTATGTGGCGCAACATTTTTAACCCTTCTTCCATGAAGAGGAGAGAGAGAGAGATAGATAGAGATAGAGATAGAGATAGAGAGAGATGGTCTACGTATCTAATATCGAAGAGGGTGCTCCGCTTGTGTGAAGAAGTTGGGGTCTATTTCTTTGATCATTTGTTGCTCCAAGATCAAATCTTGAAGTGTAGGGACTGATCCCTGATGACCCACCAAATTAATCTAAAAATTCGAATCGGCATTGATGAGGATATGAATTTCCTTAGGTTCATGCAAAGATTTTAAAAATGCCACTCGGCTTGATAAGCTGGCAAGTTCGTCCCCATATGCGCAACCCAACTTGACGGCGCATCAAGACATCGGACCCACGTGGCTACTTCCCATTGGATGCCGTATCTTTCATCGTATCCAGTGTGGCACGCATCTCCGACATCTGTGGGGTTTCCGATGGGCTTTGAAGTCAAAGATTTGACGTTCTAAGAGCATGTTATAGAAATCCGTAACGTAACCGTCAACCGTGCATGAAGGGTGATGGGATAGTTGGGTACAGCAGATGGGAAAGGCGGCGCCTTTCTCTCGTCGATGGGAAGACGCCGCACGCCCGCCGGCATTCTACACGCCGGCGCCCCCCTTCACTAGGTGCTGTTGAGGCAGAGGCAGCTCCGCCATAGCTCGCTGAGTGGTGAGTTCTTCTGAGGACAGGAGAAAAGCAGTGGAAGTTACAGAGAGAGAGAGAGAGAGAGAGAGAGAGAGAGGATAGGGTTTTTCTGCTTACCCTCCTTGGTTTATCGTAGAGGAGTTCGGGGGGGACCTTGTATAGGTCTTCGTCAACGGCCCGCCGGGGGGGCCGCTTGGTTCCAGCATCGGTGTCGGAGTCCCTCCGCTTGTTTTTCTTCTTCTTCTGCAGCTCCGGCGGCGGCGCCGCCTGCTGCTTCATGATCTCACTGGTCGCCGCCGCCCTCCGAGCCTGCAACTCCACCGGGGTGAGATCAAATCTTGCGGTAAGGCCGAACGGCGATGAGTGGAGAGAAGAGGAGGAGTAGACCTTTCGAGCATGGGCTGTCAAGGTCGCCGCTGCCGCCGCCGCCGCCGCTGGAGGCCGGTCGTGGAAGCGGTAGTTGCCAGCGTCCTGCGCATTGTAAGAGTAGTGGGGCGTGTGATGCGGGTAGAGCCGGTCTACGCCGCCGGCGAGTCGCCCTGCTCGGCGGTGAAGTGCTCCGGTGGGGGAGGCTGGGCCGACACGCCGGCCGGCGGAGCGATCGTCGCAGTAGTTCCAGCTGCCAAATGGGGAGACGCTCCGCCTCTTGGTAGGATCCTGGGAAGAGAAGAAATCATGGTCAGTCGGGAAGATGAGGACGAAGGAAAAGGCGAAGGAGGGGGAGGGGGAGGGGGAGAAACATCTCGAAGATGTGGCCCTCTACACGCCCACCCACCTCCATTCAGCGAGAGCGAACGAGCGGGCGAGCGAGCGAGAGAGAGAGAGAGAGAGATGAAAGGGTCAGGTGCTCCAAAGTTTGGAAATGCTAGGGAATGAGGGGTTCGGCAGCCTTTTTATACGGCTTAGTGCGACCTTTACTATATATATATATATATCGATATATCTCTCTTGCTCTCCCCTCTCTCCCCCCTCTCTCTGTCTCTGTGTCTCGCAATCCTCCATTAAATTCACGACGAAGGTGACCAGTTGACGTTCTTGCAATCCTCTCTCCCTCTTTCTCTACCCTCATTAAATTGTTACCGATCATGAACAGTTGACATATAAGAATCCTCTTTCTCTCTCTCTCCCCACTCTCACATCTCTCAGTCCCCACCTGGGTGCTCTCTCCCCATCTCTCCACGTCTACAACTCGATCTCTCCCTATCTGTCGCCTTCTCTCTCTCTCTCTCTCTCTCTCTCTCTCTCTTTCTCTCTCTCTCTCTCTCTATCTCTCTCTCTCTCTCTCTCTCTCTCTCTCTCTCTCTCTCTCTCTCTCTCTATCTATCTATCTATCTATCTCTCTCTCTCGTCTCTCTCCTTACCCCTCGCTGCTGCTGCTCTCTCTCGCTCTCGCTCTCGCTCCATCCTCAATTAAACCATACCGATGACGGCCAGTTGACGTTCCAATGTCTCATCTCTATCTCTCTCGGTCAGTAAATTCATACTGAACACTAGTAGTTGACGATCGAAGAGCTCTCTCGTTTCTCTCTACCATTACGCTCCCGGCACGTTGTCATCGCTTTAAAGAAAAACCCAGGCTCCAAAGCCACGGATTCTCGAATCCCCAGGCCCTCCCCCCTCCCGTCCCGAGAAATCATCCTCTCCAGATCCCGGAGAAGAGAGGGGGAGGGAGAGATCTGCTGATCTCATCACCCCGGAGAAGAATGTCTTCTTCCTCCTCCGCAGCTCCTTCTTCCCCGCGGCCTGTCAGCGCCTCCCACACCCCCCAACACTGTTTATCGACGCCGACGGCTCATCCGCCATCGCCGCTGACTCCCCCCCGCGCCTCGCAGTGCGGAACAGACAGATTGCAGCCGCTGTGGACTCTCTCTCCTGGAATTTACTCCCTCTGCTGCCGCTGCCGCTGCAGCCTTCCGCTGCCCTTCTTAATCCTTCTTCTTGCGCCACCGCCACCCGCCATCTCCATCCCTCTTGATGCCCGTGGGGCCGCTGCCACCTACCTCGGCCGGCTTTTGTCGGCAGATCCACAGCTGGCGGCGGCGGAGAGGGCGGCGCCGCCCCGCCGTGCGTCCTGCTTCGTAGAAGGCGGCCGCGGCACGCTCAGAAAATAGCCGCCAGAGCCCGTCGCAGTGCTGGAGCTCCTTCTAAGAACCGACCCGCCGCACGTGAATTTCCTTATTACTACAAATAAATGGGCACATTCCCCCAAAACATATTTCCTTTTAAAGAAATAAAATATGCAACCTAAGTCTCATTAGGAATCAACGGTTCGGTGTGTGTCCTGGGCCATACCTAAAATTCGGTCATGATCACTGTCCAGGGGCTGTGACCTTGACCCAACATATGACTTATTAATTATTATATTTAATTATATTATTTAATTAAATCAATTTCTATACTATTTGGTTACTTAAAATTATAATATAAAACATACAAATGAATATATAATTTTTTTGAAATTTTTAAAAATGATTAATTAAAAAATATTTAAATTAGTAATTAATATATTTTGTGATAAGATGTCATCTTGACTATTCATTTGATGAAATCAAACAAAAAGATATGGGTCTTACATTTAATGAAAGAAGTTATGGTGAACTAAAATAATTAATTATATCTATATAATTATCATATATTTGAAACATAACGAATTTAAACCATCTAAAATGAATACTAAAATTTTAACATTTAAATTATTCAAAGAGTTTTTCATCAAAATATTTTGAAAAGGAAAGAGAGAGATAATCAACACTTAAGTAGAAATGGGGTTGAGGACCTCCTACACGTAAAGTAAATGGAGAGAGGGAAAGAGAGAGTGAGCCCTAACCTAAACAAGCATGTGGTAGAGAAAGGTAATGAGTGGGAGAGGAGAGCCTGAACGAGTGAGAGGTTGAGGGGCCAAGAGGAGAGAGAAGATGGAGAGAGAGTGAGAGTGAGTGAGTGAGAGAGAGAGAGAGAGAGAGAGAGAGAGAGAGAGAGAGCTAACCTAGATGGGCATTAGGTGGAGAGAGGGAGACAAGGATAGAGAGTGAGGAGGGGGGCAATTAGGGGGAGGAAGGGAGAGGAGAGCCTAGCGATGGGCTGGACCTCCCAATAAAGGCTTGGCTTGGCCCCCCCTCTCTCCCTCTCTTTGAGGGAGAGAGGAGAGAGGGGAGAGACCCTAGTCACAATCACTAGTCTAAAGATTGTGATTGGTAGTCATGTTCTGATCTAGTCAACTAGTCACAAGTCGTGACTGATGAACCCTACTGAACATTATTAAGGAGCAGGTCAAGCTAAGCCTAAAGGCCCATGAACTACCCTAAATAAGACCTGAAATTTCAAAGAAAATGAAGTCAAGACAAGGCCAATGGGTCACCACACAACACCTCAATGTTTTTACTAAATTAAGCTTGCCTAACATTATGTATGGACTACTATGAGTAGGGTTTGATGAAGATCAAACTATATGCTCCAAAGCTTGCTCAGAAATTTATCATCCCTAATGTATGTGGGGTTGTGATTATCCTTATCACAAGCTTCTTACGTTCACTATGACTAAGATCCATGAGTTAGGCCTTTTCTATCGGTAGCTTGTGGAAGACTAAACTCTTTGGCTTGTTGAATCTCATCACATATTAGCTATTTTACAGTCTCCACCATGGTCCTCTTATGGCTCATGACTAATGTTAAAAAATTAATGTAAAAAAGTTGAATAAAATTAAAAATCTCTTAACATTTACTTTTGTGGGGTCTTGACTAACCAATTGTCATTATTGCTCATCAGATTAGTGCTTTGGTTACTTTGGTTGGTGGTCTCTAAATTTGAGAGACATGTCCAAACCTTATATCATTTGGTCATTGAACTAATGATGGTAGATTTATTTTCCACAACTTGAAGGAATATAGAGTTTAACAAAAGTACAATATGAATCTAATGTTATATTATTTATTCAAATGAATTTAAGTGTGCATGCATGGTTTGAGAAATAGGACTCCTTTCAGAGTTTTTAAATATACGAATGTTGCTGAGTTAATCATGCTGCTAATCGAACTCATATATATGTACTAAAAATGATTCATGGGGCATGGAAAACACATTTTATTTAACTGCATGTGATATAAAATGAGATGATTTATAGCATTTTTACTTTTGGTCATATTTAGTTTTTGTCCAATAAGATATTTTAGTTCTCAAGCATCAATCAAGAGCTACATATATGTCCTACTTGTGTCACCAATATTCATGAGGTTCTTTTGTTCATAGAATCAGATGAAAATGTTATTAGCTCATTTTTCCCTTTATATGTTATTTCTATCTACATTCTCTCTCTATACTTGATTAAAGTGTATTATCAAATCTAAATGAGCCTGAATAGCACATTAATGTTCATGCTAATTTTTGACCTTTTAAACTTGTTCTCCCACTATTTGGGTTTGAAAATTATAGTACAAAAATCTATATATTCAGTTATGCAACCTAATAGGTTAGGTTGTAGGCTAAATTGTATATAGTAAGGCTGGGGACATCTTACACTAATATTACAATGCAAAATGTATGTATTGAAATGTTGTGGTTGGTATACCAATTTATTTCAATGTCATTCCTAAGTTTAGGCTTGTATTTTTCAATATGAATTGCATGGTATTCTATAACATAATATTGCACTTCACACAAAGTTATTTGCATATTTTTCTTATGTTTGTGCATCAAATTATTTTTATACAATGATACATTAAACTAATAGAGTCATTAATCCACAATATAACTTATCATATATCAAAAATCAACTTTAACATATTTTATTAATTCACATTGTAGTATCTTATGTACTAGAATATTAAACTTAATATACTATATTCGTTTGCAACATAGAAACCAACAACTAAAAATATCAACCCACATTGTAGTATCACCATGACTTGACCATTGCATTTTATTTCAGATGATATGGATAACTTTTAATTACTAAATCATGATTGTATTTAAATGTATATTATTGCTTAGTTATGACAATATCAGATTATTCTTATTTAATTGATTCAAACTAACATGATTAGTAGTCTCCCTCAACTTCATCAAAGTTATAACATCATTAATCATCTACTAACACCTTAGTAAAGGGGATAGTAAACAATCTTATTTTCATCAGCTTCCAAACTCAATCTTCTAAAAAAGTATCTCATGATGAAAGCTTCGTTATTATTTGTGACATAAAGTTGTGATTAAATTTTGGTTCAACCATCTGAGGGAGCTAAGCTCAATAATCATATATTGGCAATGTAAATTTATGAATCTAAAAGAGATTTCAAGTAAATATTCTAAAAGAATTGAAAATAATAATCCATGAATGTGAGAGGATAATTAGTCTTGGTGCAACTCAAGACCAATGAACGTTCATAAAAAGTGGATGTAGATAGTTGGTCGAATTACTTTAAAAATCTCTTAACCTTATATATATATATATTACTACATGAAGTTCATATGACTTATGACTTTGAGAAAAAATATTGATAAATTCAAAGAGAGCTGATTCAAATCAAGGACTGAAATCAGATCGATTCAACCTCCCTTTTGTTAATACAAAGGGGTCCTTTAAATCCAACATTCAATTCTATGATGAAACGTCTCATGGTAAACTATTAACTTGTATCACTATATAAATTAATTTTACATATTTGAAATATTCAACATTATATATTCTACTATCAATGAATGTAAATTTTCATATATTGATCTACCAACCTGATTACAATATGTTTTTATGCAATATATTTTTATGTGCTAAAATATCATACTTTATTTGTAATAATATTTTACAAAATATCTTATATGTTACTAATATCAACTCTGATATAATCTACTATTTTACAACATAAACTTCAATCTACATACAATAATGTTTCTTTTGCTATACCATTTAGAGACTAATTATTTTCAAGTTTCTATCATTTTTTTTCTGTTACAAGTTGTAATCTTATATCTCAAACTACATGATGTCTAATATGCTTCTGATTAATATCAAATTTGCTTGTCTTTTCTATTTTTAATAACTACTTTTGCAATAACATGAAATGATCCATTTGAAATCTTAAACCTATGTTGATTCTACTCATAAATATACTTCCTAGTAATCATGTACTTTTTTTGACAATCTCAAATAATTATCCTAATTTTTTACATGGATGTCCATCAACAAAGTAGTGTTACTTTGTGCATCATTATGCCTTTGAAGACAGTTTGTCACTTTTTTTCACCACAATAATTATGGTTAAATTTGGGAATGTGACAACTATTGTATTAGCTCATCTCATTAACTTCATTGCATCCTTTTTCATTAATGATGTTTATTTTTTAAAAATGCATATCTAAACTACTGTATTATTTCCTTTCCATGTCTTTGGTTTAATTTTTTTATTCTTTTGATATGAATGAATTGTATGTGCCTATATTGTGCCTATTTTCCTAGGATATAGTTCAAAACTCTAAAGAATATGACTATTTATTTTATTGTATTCATATTATTTGTTTTCTTTGGTATAGTATACGCAGAAGAGAGTAAAATCTGGTCTTGAATCAACACAAAAAAATTAAATAACGAAGTCAAATTCTAAATATTCATAACTAGTTATTCTAATTGTTAAATTCACAAAGATTTATTGTGATTAATCTTGAATTTACATTTGGTGCTTAAATATGCAAGTAAAGTGAAATAAATTCGAAGAGTAAAATTTTGTATTAATTTACCAATACCCTTGTGTATAACATGGGCCTTGGCACCATTAAAAAGCTAGATCAATTTTAATGGTTCTTTAAAAAACAAATTTTAAAACAAAACAGTAATAAAATTTAAAATACAGTAATAGTGTAAAGACAAATCTATGATGTGTTTGTGATCTATTTATGACATGCTTTATTATGAGCCTAGTCTAATTTTGAGGCTCTTAAATTCTTGTCATCTTTGTAGCCCATAATTCACAGTTCTAGAGTATTTTGCCTACAAGTTTTTGGGTACATGGTTTAGAAACATCTAGTTTTTCTTCGAAGTGATGTCCTACATTAGACTCCCCACTTGAAAAAATATTCATCTTCAAGTTTTCATTAGACATAATAATATTATCAAGATGAAACACATGAAAGATCAAGGAAATTATTTTTTTTACTAGTAAATCATATGCATAAGCTTTTTCTATAGACTTTGGTTTGAACTGCTACGTAGAGCTCATATTTGAAAATTTGTACGACTTCAAGGATGCAATGATTGTATCATCTACTTCAAAAACCTTTATTTGTTATGGTTGGGACTAATTTTGATAATTGAATGAATTTTTGATATAATATGATATATTAGTAATGTAATGGCTAATTCTCACTCTCTTGATTTATCTTTCGAAGTGTAATGAATAAATCTCTGGATTGTCTTCATTAAACATGTATATTTAATACAAAAGAAGTCTCTTATAAGGAGAAAGTCTCATTATAATTAATAATTAGTTTAATGCTAGAATCAAAATAATGAGATTTAAAAAATGT
This sequence comes from Spirodela polyrhiza, assembly GCA_024713555.1. Taxonomy (NCBI): domain Eukaryota; kingdom Viridiplantae; phylum Streptophyta; class Magnoliopsida; order Alismatales; family Araceae; genus Spirodela; species Spirodela polyrhiza. Next base: position 2,027,479 of record CM046540.1, read on the forward strand.
TGTAAATATAAGCCAATATATAGAAAGTATATGCCTAATTGAGATTCCTTGGACAGGCCATTGTTGGAAGCTTTAAAAAATTTATTTGATATATTTTTTTGCGGGGTGATTGCAATGAAAAAATAATCATACTTCAACAAAACCATGATAATGGTCTGTGTAGTTGATGCTCATCATGATCATATTAGAAAAATTAAATAATACGAAAAATTTTAAAAATCCACATTTGAGAAAATATGAAAGATATGAAAGGAACTTTCCCATCTTTCTTCTTAACTAATTTAAACTTTAAGATGACCACTATTTAAATGAACTTTGAGAAATATTTAAAAGTTGATATTAGGTTGAACATATCATTTATTCATGGACAATAGAAATTATATTCTTTCTTTGATACATGCACATGTATTCATAATTTACCTTTTCAATTATTATAAATATTCATGAGAGTTTATCTTACTTTCAATATCTGTTATTCTTTGTTGAAAATAGGTAGCTCATAATTATGCTCCCATCATTATGATTGGACAAATCTAAGTTAATATTAACATCGAGAAAAACATTTTGTATTGGTTGAATATTGATGTGCGGAGTTTAAATGTTGCTATCATCCTTTCTCTCTATCCTATCCTTTTTTTAAATTTAATTGTTAAAATTTTAGTTATCTTCAATTGATCTTTTTTATTAGGAATAGAGTAATATTTTTATATTTCTATAAAACTAATAAGGATTCTTTCTACAATGATAAGTGGCATACATGAAATTTCTAAGGCCTTTCAAAAATCATATGACCAGTATTCATGCCAACTATGTCACATTCCATTTCATCAAAATGTGTCTTGCCGATTGAAAATTTTCTGAACCAAACTTATGTCACATTTATTTCAAAACCTTTGTTGATCCACTTGATTTTATAAGGATATGGATATTTCTTATTCTTTAGTTGAGCTATAATTGAATAAACATAATTTTTACTATTAAAATTTTTAATAATTATCACAAATAAATTTATTAATAGTGTATTGCATTTTAAAAATATCATAACATTGAGACTAATCATCTTCTCATGTTGTAACATTGAGACGAACCAATAAATTAAAATGTGATTATGTAGTATATTCATCTATATATTGCTTTCCAAACTTATGATTCATATTACTAGATCCAATTGTTAATGGAATTTTTATTCATTAGATATCAACGTATTATGCACACAAGTTCTGATGTACTTTATTGAAGCTTTAAAATGTTGAATCATAATATCATAAATAAGGGATATACTTGATGGACCATAATATTAGAAATGTATAATCTTCACGTGAACCAATTTAAAATGTCAAAATTTTAATTTGATACAAACTAACACCATTAATGTGAGTCATAATAGAATCCAGCATTATATCCACAAATGATCTTTGATGACGAAGCTATTTGTAAGTCATAGAACTAGCAACTCTAACCATTGAATTAACAAGAGATTGTTGGGGCCAACATAGAGTCCACAAGATCAAGATGATTTCCTTGAATCCACAAGGAATGTTTTAATTTACAAGCAAAGAGATAGAACCTCAAAGAGGAGAATTTTTTTTAATAATTGAGTAATGATAGTGGGACTGTAACATGTGGCTTTCAAATAGGTTGATTTTTTTTTAAGGTGGCCTAAAAACTAATATGAATTTTAATGGTGTTTTAAAAAATATTCAAATCGGTTTAAAACCACTCTTAAAACAACATGCTAAAATGAATTCAAAATATACTTAAAGGAAGAAAACTAATATCTAAACGTGCTTTATTATGAACCTAATCTAATTTTGGTACTTTAAATATCTTGTCATCTTTGAAGCACATACTTTATGCTTCTAGAACACCTAACCCACCAATTTTTTGTCACTTGGGTAAGAACAAATTCATGCTTCTGTTTTCTAGAAATGGTCTTATATTTTTCAGTTTCCTTGAAAATCTTTCTTACTATACTAGTTATTTTTCACTTGCACCATTACCCAACTCTACTATTTAGGATTAAGGTTTCTTTGAATACAAGGATAATTCAATTTCAAGAACCTCGTTCAATATTGTTTTACTATAGCACATTATCATGGTGATCCCTTGCCTCATGTGTAATGGCCCTTGTTTTCATTCCTGACGATGTGCCATGCCTCCATGTGTGCTGTGCATGCCAGCAATGCACCACACCTCCGTTTTCTTGAACATGTCCTGCTTCTTTATCTACTTGTCATAAGCTGTAGAGTTATAGAGATGTAGTAAATATCCTGGCATGCAAAATTGGGATGAATGAAGACTTGACTTTTTTTGGGGAAAATAAATCCACAAATCTTTGACTTTCTTTCACTACAACAAGACTCAATCTTTGTTGCTTGGGGTTTCACCCAACTAAACATGGTTTATATTAAATTGGGAGATATTTTCACTATGCAACCAAATCAGAGAAATCATGCACATTCTTCTCATCATTTCAGCTCATTTATAAAATGCGTGCCAAGAGCACACACATGTACATTCTTGAATGGGAAATTTTTTGATGCTGCCTACATGGCACCTCCTCTTGGCATTCAATCTCATCATGATACTTGCCATCTTCATTAGATTTGTACATTCTTATAGCTTCAAGCAAGCTCTTCATACATGGGTTTCATTTATTTCTCAATTAATACTTCAAATTCGCTTTTGATAACATCATCATACTTGCCATCTTCATTAGACCTGTCCTTTCTTATAGTTTCAAACAAGCTCTTCATGCATGGGTTTCATTGATTTTCTCAATTAAGACTTCAAGTTAGCTTTTTATAGCAAACCATGGTGATCTTTCTCCACTCACATTACACCATCTTAGTATATCCCATACATATTAAAATGTGTGTACAGGGGAAAGATGTATCCTTCCAAGAAACATAAGACTATGCATGTATAATGATAAGACTTTGGTATCTTTATGAGAAATAAATGAATATTTTTTGATTGCGCCGAAAATATGTGCCAACTATTAGTGATAAACAGTAGTGTCAATACGGTTAGGTTGACCCCGGTAGATTTATTCAACCCGCCCCCCCTCCCTGTATAAAGCCTGCCCTCCCGCTTCCTCGCGAGGATCTCCGACGGGCTCTGAGTACTCTAGAAAGTCATGGCGTTCCCCCGCAACGCGAGGGGCAGCAGGCAGAGGTCCAGATCTCCGGTCCTGCTGCTGCTCGTCTGCGCCCTGGCCGGCGCTCTGTGGTGGCTGTTCTTCTCGTCGTCCTCTCGTATTTCCCCGACTGGGGGGGCTGGATCGGGTGCGGCGGGTTTTAAGGGCGACGTGTGGTCGAATGGCCTGGAGAGGAAGTACCTGTATTGGGGAAGCAGGGTTGATTGCCCGGGGAAGCACTGCGACTCCTGCGCGGGGCTGGGCCACCAGGAGTCCAGCCTCCGATGCGCACTGGAGGAAGCCATGCTCCTCAATAGGTGATGTGGAAGATTTTTCCTGCGGTTTCTTGGGGACAATGGGGTTCGAAATTCGTCATATGTTTTCGAATCCTGCTATTTATTTTCTTCGCCTTTCTCAAAATTTGGTGTTAGCTTATTACTGATAGATTATAGCTCATAGATTTTTGGTTGAAACAGTATTTTATTTCCTATTTATTTCGTAATTTACGTCTCTTGTGATTCCGTCCTCGTTGCTGAGGATCTGTACTCAACCCAATCAGGCATAATTTTTTTTTCCTTCCAGAGTGTTCGTGATGCCGTCCCGAATGTGCATCAACCCGATCCACAACGAGAAGGGGATTCTTCACAAGAGCGTTGACGCAAGTTCGGAGGAGCGGTGAGCTTTCATTCTGCCATTCTCGATGTTGATTCCTGGTTCTAGATTGGATCATATATTCGCGTTGGACGCGCCAGCTATGATGTTTCTTCCTGACGGATCTCAGTTTCCAATATCAGGCTGCATCTTGCTTCCCATCCAATTTAGGGTTTTAGATTCGGTTTATCCTAATAAGGAAAACACCAGAAATTTTGCACGAGTGGAATGCCGCATTTACCTTGATAAGATTGAATGCAGTCGATGTGGGAGATGATCTTCAAGTGGGCTGCCTACTGAATATGATCAAGGATGGGAAAAAAACTTGCTCTACTTTGCTGTTCCTCATTTCTGTGTACTACTGATTTCTATGAGGAGAGGATTGCCTAGGGTTTTGTTCTTCGCATCTTGTTATTACGTTAATGATAAAAATAATAACCTCCCTTGGGTAATTTTTTTTTTTAGATGGGCAGCAAATTCTTGTGCGATGGATTCGCTATACGATTTGGATCTCATGTCACGGACCGTGCCAGTGATCTTGGATAACTCAAGAATTTGGTATCACGTAATCTCCACGGGCATGAAGCTGGGGAAACGAGGGTTGGCTCATGTTGAAGGGACCAGCCGTCGGGAGCTTGAAGAAGATGGCCTCTACTCAAACGTCCTGCTGATCAATCGCACTGCGAGCCCCCTCTCATGGTACCCCTCCTCCCCCCCGTCAATGGCCCTCCACCTCTGAATGAAGAACTGTGGAGAACTCGCTGGCTCTCGGTGGAAGCTGGGCATTCTGCGCGGGAGATGCTCGATTTTGCTAGGTGACTTCAGGGCCGGAGAGCTGTTCTTAATCATGGTAATCGATCGCTCCCAGGTTCGTGGAGTGCAAGGACCGGACCAACCGCAGCTCGATCAAGCTGCCGTATTCGTTCCTCCCGCAGATGGCTGCGAAAAAATTGAGACAGGCTGCAGATGAGGTCTGTATCTCGATCGGTTGACCTTTAACCATCGTTGACTTTTTCAGTCATGATCTCCCTGTCCGATGCTGGGCGCAGATCAAGAGCCTCCTCGGAGATTACGACGCGATCCACGTCCGCCGAGGAGATCGAATAAAGACCAGGAAGGACCGATTCGGGGTCGACCGGAGCCTCCACCCCCACCTGGACAGGGACACCCGCCCGGAGTTCATCCGGGGGAGGATCGAGAAGTGGATCCCCCCCGGGCGGACGCTCTTCGTCGCCTCCGACGAGCGGGCGCCGGGGTTCTTCTCGCCGCTCGCCGCCAGGTCTGCTCTCGATCCGAACCGGCGGCCGCGCGTCTGATCGGGGGACCCATGCGCATGAGATCTGTTCCTCGGCGCAGGTACAGGATGGCGTACGCGTCCAACTTCAGCAGGATCCTGGAGCCGGTGGTCGAGAACAACTACCAGCTGTTCATGATCGAGAGGCTGATCCTGGCGGGGGCGAGGACCTTCGTGAGGACCTTCAAGGAAGACGAGGGCGACCTCTACCTCACCGACGACCCCAAGAAGAACTCCAAGACCTGGTCCAAGCCGGTCTACACCTCGGACGAAAGTGGGGCCCACTGAGCTCCGAAGTCACGGTCTCTTCTTGACCTGCAGAAAGTCATGGTCAACTTTGTACAGGGGCCCGCCTGCCGCTGGGAGCCTGCGTTTGTCCAGGATTTGATTCGTACAGTTGATTCATTATTCTAGAGCTCTCTCTCTCTCTCTCTCTCTCTCTCTCTCTCTCTCTCTCTCTATGTATGTATTTTTTTTTTGACTGTTCTCGTTGGGGCGTTGAGATAGTGGCTAATTGTGGCTAGTTGGAGAAATTAGAGGTTAGTTTGACCCCGGAGAGTCAGAGCACCGCCGAGGAATGAGATACCGCCCGCCGCCGGAGAGCCACGGTGAGGGAGGGTGCGGTCGGGTCGTTGACTCGGGGTACAGGGGGCGGTGCGCCGAGCCAACTCGTCAGTTCGCCGCCGATGCCGCGTCTCCAGCCGTAGCCGAACCGGCGACGCCTAATTCTGGGGGTGGAGAGGAGAGAGGCAGAGGGGAGAGAGAGAGAGAGAGAGAGTGATTCTCTCTCCCTCCTTTCCTTTGGGAGGGGTCATACGATTTCCGCGTGCGATGTCAGCGCCGTTGAATCCGCGTCTGAAAATCTAGAACGATCCAGCGTGGGAGGGGGGGAGCCCCGGGTTGCTGCTGTGCCATGGGTCGGAGAGGTACTCCCGCAGCCTCCCTCCACCTTCTCCTCGCCGCCGTGCTTCTGTGCTCCGGCGCCGCCTTCGCCGGCGCGAACGGTGTGTTCCAAGTGCGGCGCCGGTTTGTGTCTCGCGATAGGTCCCCGGCGGACCTCAGGGCGCACGACGCGCGTCGACATGGCCGGAGGCTCGCGGTCGTCGACATCCCCATTGGCGGCCTCGGCCTCCCCTCCGACGCCGGGTAAAAATATGCGGCACGACTTCATAATTCTCCACTCCTCTGGAATCTCTGTTTCCAATTGTTATCTCGTGCTGAGCTCCATTGAAATTTCTGTCTCGTTTTTCTCCCTGCATTAGATGATCACGCGAATGGTTTCGTGTACATTGTTCTGTCATCTTACGGTATCCGATTCGCTGCGTTTTGGTCGTTTGCTTAGGCTCTACTATGCTCAAATTGAGATTGGCACTCCATCGAAAAGCTACTACGTCCAGGTGGACACGGGGAGTGACATTTTGTGGGTGAACTGCATCCAGTGCAAGCATTGTCCCAGCCATAGTGATCTCGGTGTGCGTTCCATCTCATCTCTTCCCTTGCAGATGAATCCTCTGGACACTGACGAACTTCAGTTCTCTATTCTTGATTTCCCCCAGCTGGATCTCACGCTTTATGATCCGAAAAGCTCCGACAGTGGGTACGTGGTGACGTGTGATCAAGAGTTTTGCACTTCAACATATGGCGAAGTACAGGGGTGTAGGCCACAGCAGCTCTGCATGTATAGTATATTGTATGGTGATGGGAGCGGGACTAATGGCTACTTTGTGACTGATAACCTGCATTACAGTCAAGTCACTGGAGATCATCAGATCAGACAGGTCAATGCCAGTATTACATTTGGGTTAGTTCCAGTTTATCTTCTCTATTTTATTACATTCCTTGTCTCTTCTTTGGAACAAGTTAACAGAGATGATAAAAGTGAAATATATAAGGATAAAAATAAAATAAATTTATGCTGAACTATGCACTAATCTTCGGATCATTGATATCCTCTCATATGACACGTGCTGGATGCAGCCATCCGTTGCTTCCTTTTTATAATCATGTACACGGGCTTTTTTTTAGTCTTGTTGGGTAGTGGTAGTTAGATGCGATGTGCTGGATTTCGAAAAATGGTGAATAGCTCAAGGGCCAGAAATGAGATGAAGTAACGTTAGGATGAAAAAATTTGTCGAGAATTTAAACATCAACATAAATAAAGTTTCTAAATATTTCTTTTAAAGTTCATTTAAGTTTTTTTTTCTGTGGAAAACTTTAGAATCATGAAAATTTTTGGGATGTTATGCAAGGTCTCTAGAAAGGAAGCTGATATATTGCGTTTAACCAGCACTAATTTACGAATGATAATTGAAATCATTACCTGCTTCTCTGTACTGTCATCTGTGGATTTGGTAACTAGGTCACTGTTGAGTAGAAAACGATGGCTGTAAGAGATTCTTCGTAGAGTTAGATGTTTGTTAACGGCCTTGGAAACACATAATCTTAAGTGAGGTTTTTTTGTTTCTTGGATAAAATCCCTGACCGGAGTAATATCTCTGAACTGAAGCTCATTCGAGTGTAACCTGTTGGCTGATATCTCCTTAAACTTTACTCTATCCTCAATTGGACTTCTTTCGTATGTTGGTTTATATTTCTCACTTCTTATTATATCATGATCCTGAATAATTTTTGTTCAACGAAAGGTGTTCAAATTCCCATTCATCATTCTCCTGATTTTTTTGGTTTTTTCCCTTTTAATATGCGACCAATTCTTCCTGATAGCCTGTAGTTTTTATTGTTTTGTTTTGGGACATCATATCCTATGCTTTATGTGTTTTCCACTGTCTTTTCTGAATGTTTCCTTGCTTTCGTGGAATATCTTCTTTGATTTATTTGAGTCATGTGCACACACAATCTCTATGGAACTTCTCTTATGCACTGCCCTTTTTGTACTATTTACCGTTGCTAATAGATTTTTTTTCAAAAAGTGCATATGGTGTGAATGTTCTCCCAAAAATCCACAGTATAAAAACGTTGAAAGAGACATGTTGCTGGTAAAGACTATATTAATCGTTCAAAAACTTCCCAATTCATTCTTTCCCACACTACAGCAGCATCCTAGCCGGCTCTCTGGTTCTACCACAGGTAGTAGTGATCACACTCTAAGAACTCTATCGCCTGAAAATCTAATTGACCCTTTAATTCTGATTTTTTGGTCATTGTTGAGTGTCCATCTTCAATGCCTAGTTATCCACATCTCCTTAAGTTACCTTTGGTGCCATTGAAGATCTAATTCATGAAGTGCCTTCTGGCTACATTCCTATCGATGTGCATTTTTGATGAATAAATGCTCTGATTGTCTGTTCTCCACACCTAAGCTACTAGTATCTTCTGCCACTGCGGTCCATTTATCTTAAATTGTTCTCATTCTTGCTTTTTTCAAGAGTATATGGAAAATTATGTTGCCTTGCTTTTCCTACTAATGCTCCAGGTTTAACTTTCAGATGAGTATTGATTGAATTCATGCTACATTTTCATGTTGATCTGATTCTGGTAGTAACTGGGTTTTCTGATTATTCTGTCATATCTTTGTATTTATCTGAGGCTACTTGACTTGAGAATGTTATGTATGAGAATTCTTGAGACAAATCTTTAATACCGCTGTACTTATTACTGTTGCATAATCGTCTTCTGTTTAGGTGCGGTGCACAGCAATTTGGTGACTTGGGTTCATCAAGCGGGGCACTTGATGGAATATTAGGTTTTGGACAGTCGAATTCATCCATGATTTCACAACTAGCATCTGCTGGAAAAGTGAGAAAAATGTTTTCTCATTGCTTGGATAGCGTAAATGGAGGTGGAATTTTTGCTATTGGTCAAGTAGTGCAGCCAAAAGTGAACACAACTCCTCTGATACCAAATCAGTATGCTGCTTTCGTCTTTTATTTTATTTTCCAATCTTACGTTTTCTGTTGTAAGACTAATAATTCTTCAGATTGAAATGGTTTTAAGCTGCCATCATTTAATACCTGTAATCCAATGTTTTGGAAGCTGATAAGGTTCTCATATTGTCCATGTTTTCTCCAGAAGTAACTTCCTGACTTCTAGAAATGGCTTTGGATGTACAATTCCCCAGATTGCGTAAGCGAATTTATGGCTTTCATGGAGTTACCTGATGAGAGCAGCAAATATCAGAGAGAGAGAGAGAGAGAGAGAGAGAGAGATTGGTTGTGACAGAATGATGGAAAGAGATCCGAGGCGAGAAGAGTGAAGTGAGGAAATCTCACTTGGACGCTCATGGGGTTGTGTGGGGAGAGACATCCGATGTTAGGGGAATGGTGGATAATTGAAATTATACACTGGAAAGCTATGAATTTTTTCAGTCTCTGAACAAAGCAGAAAATATCTGGTGTGTCCTCAACCCCTTCGTAGGTAGTGCAGGTAAAAGGTAAGGGAGCAGCATGAGACCGTGATGTGGCCAAATTACCAATATTTGTACCTTGAAGCGCTGGGTCTCATCCGCAGACAGAGATACTATTAATTGAGCGAGGGATAGGCTGTTTGGTAATATTAGTCACCTTATCTCGTTTTTGTGAAAAAATTATTTTATAGAAAGTGTCGAAATATTGTACAAGAAAAAATCTGGATAAAAATTTGTCCAGGTTAAAGTGTAAGGTTGGTATTCGATTGTTCAATTAGATTGCTTCAAGATATGGGACCTTGAATCTTTGGCGCTCAGTTTTGTGATAAAGTTTGGATAAAAGTTGCATACCAACCGGAGTGTGTTGCCACTATTAAGATTATTTCATTTTGGCCTGCAGTCTGGCAGCTGTGATATTTGCACTAGACTTGGAGGCTCTCCACTAAGATGAGATTGGAGTTGTGTTGCTTTTCTTTTAGGAACTTTGTTTTTATACTTACCCTGGGGTTAGGGGGGAGTGTGAAAGAAAAACCGTGGAACCGAGGCTGCTTGTCTAGATTTTCTTTTTCCATTGCTTTTTACTCCAATATATTTTTTAACTCCTGTCATTTATGAAATTTTAAACATTAATATTATCATTTTGTTTTTTTCCTTAAATAGACCTCATTACAACGTCAATTTGAAGGGCATTGATGTTGGTGGGGAATCCTTGCAAATTCCGTCTGACATCTTTGATGCCAGCAAGAGTAAAGGGACAATTATTGACAGTGGTACAACCTTAGCTTATCTTCCAGATGCAGCATATAAACCCTTAGTGAATGCGGTATGGCTCTTGAGGTTGTTTTTTCTTTAGTCATTTTACTATTCCTTCCAGTTCTTTATTTTTTTTGTTATCTTAAAACTTTACGCTTTTCAATGTCTAGATCTTGTCATTCCAACCGACCTTGGAAGTCCGAATTGTGCAGGACTTCTTATGTTTTCTATATACGCAAAGGTACTTCATTCATTAATTTTATATTATATCACCATCTGTTGACATATGACGAACCCTTCTGCTCATTTTTCGTCCCAAGAATATCTGCTACTAAAACTATTCAACAGTTTTTTCTCTACTTCTTAATGGCTTCGTTGAGATGATCTCTCCTCTAACCTTTTTAAATGTAATGTGTAAGAATCCTTTAATCTCTTTCATATCCTTTGTTAATATATAACCCTGACTAGTCTACAGTTTATTGCATGAGATCATAGAATAGACTCGAAAGCTTAAACATCTGATGTTGACGGGGGTAATACACAGATATTAATCCACTAGCGGTTCTGTTTTCTCTTTAGGGCCATTTGGATTGATGTAATGCCTGTAATAAACTGTGCTTGGCGTTATCAGTATCTTCAAGCTTTCATGTTGTACCGTTTGTAGGAAATTTATCTCCTTAGCATCTAATTCTCACCAACTTGACGATTTCATTTTCCCAACATGAAACAGAACAGATTGAAAGGACCTATACTCTTCCGACAGTCTATAATATTTTCCTGGTAAAAGCATGCTCATTTTTGTTACGAATTTAAAGCTCCAAAAAATTTGCTCCTAAACGATCTCTCTCTAAAACATTAGTACCTCCAAGAGATTTGAGCTGAAAACAACTGCAGCACTCCCTGGTAGAAAATTGACAACAAATAAAGTGAACGTTTTCCTCTAGTTCACATGCATATGCAAACGTCTTACTATACCAAAAGATAATTGTGACTGGACTTTCTGAACTGTGGTAGTGCTTTCTACTCGTAGTTAGTTGTGGAGTAAGTTTCACTCGAAAATTTTGATAGGCCTAGCGTAGTTTTATATTAAATATTGGTAGAAACTTCAAGAATTCAGTCTCTGCGACCGTTACAATTATTATGGGATCTGGTTAGGTTCCTTAAAATTTCATAAGATATGTGTGGTTAGTGTTCTATCTCACGCACCTCATTAAAAGTAAATTCAAGGCCAATGATAGGCCCTTGTTGTGCCCTGCTAGTCTCTAAAGGATTGGCGACGTGGATGGGAATATATTTGGCAATTTTGCTAGCTCCTTCGCAAAAAGTTTTTATATGATGCTGAAGTAAAACGAGTCAGTTCTAGGTACATTTATTTCAGAATCATAGCATGTGTCAACTGAATATCGGTGATTAATGCTCGGTTTGTGCCTCGAAACTTAATTGTTGCGCATCAATCAAGGATTCATTCCTGTCAAGTGTAATAGGAGCCTCAAATAGCTCCAGTCTGCATATTACATCCCGCAGAGAAGGTGGAAAGACTGAAGCCTAAACTAATAGTACACAAAGAGAATCCTTGAAACTTACAATGTTATGAACCAATTCTAATGTATGAACAAGGGATGGAGTTCTGAATACAGTATGTTTACGCCTACAAGAGAGACTATGGCACCATGGTACTTGCTTGTCAATCCTCTCACTACAAAAGACTCTCACACAATATTGACTTATGACTTTCGACATTATGGATTTTGAAGACGTTTGTTCATGGTAGACCAGTACTAGATGTGAATTTTTTACATTAACGATGTTAATATTATTTGATCATTCTTCACGTGGATTTTATGTTTCAGGGAAGTTGTACTAAATGCTCTTATCCCTTTTTTTGGTCTTATTTATGATAAGGGATATGATTGTTTTTATTATTGCAGTGTGGATGATGGCTTTCCGATTGTAACTTTGCATTTCGAAAATTCTCTTTCACTGAGAGTTTATCCACATGACTATCTATTTCTGAGTCGAGTAAGTAATTATTTACTGGAACGTTTGTTTACATATTTATTTTTCTGCACTTATTGATAGTGTTATTAATTCTGTACCATAGGATCCCTTTGGTTTTATGCTTTGAAAATCTAAGACATAATCATTGATCAACCATTTCATTTTGAACTTTCTACTTTGCAAAATATATGGCTTCTCTTTTTTTTCCAGTGAACTGGGTTTATATTCATACGTCAAATGAAAAATCTGTTCTCCTAAATATTTTGTTGTAAGACATGATTATTAAAAAATATAGAAAAGGGGTGTGCAAGCCGACTTTATGTCAGCAGAAAGCTAAATGCAAACTTGATATTATTTCATTTTATGCACTTCTTTTTTTGTTGATATTTAAAGTTTAGGTATAGATATTTTTTTCTTTTGTTTTAATGTTACAGAAGTGTTATGGAAATGAAGTTCCGAAAAATGAGTATGGCTGTCTCGTAACATAGTGGGAGCGTGTTCATTAATTCAGCGCAATTTTTTGTAACTTGGATCTGTTTAATTTTATTGTCATAGAGATATCCAAGTCCTCATGGAAAATCAATGGTCTTCCTTTTAGTTGCCCAATGGATAACTACTACGATGGGATACGCCATGGAGATAGTGCCACAATCTTGATGTTGAAAGTATTTGGTTCTACAGTCTCTCGATTTTAAAGCTTGAACACTATTATCAAATCATGATTTAGAAATACTCGACACCTTATGTCAATAGTTCTTCAGGTTCAATCTATATTCCTTATCTAACTTTAGTGGCTTATAGAACCCGTACTGTAACTAGACTAATGTTATTTTACATTTTGAGGGGGGCAAAATCTAAAGATATGCCCTATTTATCTTTAAAACTCTCTTTTTTCATTTTTCTTATAGCTATGCTGGAATCCATACCTTTGGTTGGGTCCTAAGTTTGAAAACTATTTCTCGAGATATTTGCATCTTGAAAAAGGTGTTAGACGGCAGTAATCTTGCCTTATCTTTATAATGTGAATGCTACCCCTGTAACTTAGGTAAAAGTTATCTTGATGTTGTTAGTTCAAGAATGACTTCTCTATTGTGTTTTAAAATCTTGGCTCATTGGATTCTTTATTGAAGGCAAATATTCAAAGTTTCTTTTCAGAGGACGGACTTTTGGAACAATTAGTTGATCATATTCAGACATTGCATTTGTTTCATGATTGCTTCAGGGAGACATCTGGTGCGTTGGTTGGCAAAATAGTGGTGTACAATCGAGGGACGGGAAAGATACTACGATTTTAGGAGGTATATTTTTTCTTCTGTTTGTCTGGTGTTTTTCTTTTTTATATTGAGATTCGGTTCGTCGTACGATTATATCAAACCAAGTAAAATATACAAAACAGAGGAGAAAGAAAGTGAGGCTGACATGAAAATATCAGGAAATACAACCACATGGAGGCAAAAAGATAAATTACCATCCTCTACCTCGATATTTGATGCGAAAGAGGAAACAGAAAAGAAACTCATAAAAGCAAAATTATCCCTGCCCTTGATCAAGTTCATCAGGAAAGATCGACGGTTGCTGCCTATTTGCATTTCTCTACAACAACGAGCAAGCACGCAAAATAGCTTCAATGACCATATCTTCTATAGTTTATGATTGAATTTAATGCTATTTTCTCTTCCTTCGCAATTTCCACAAGATAGATTGTAAGAAAATATCAGGAACTGCTCTTGTAAGAGGTAGAATGCCAGTTTCATAGTATGATCATTGATAATATGCATGAAATTACCACCTGGACAGGTGACTGCGTTATTTCCGACGCTCTCAGATTCATAAATAGCCCCACAGTCCACATGGACATGATCAGTGGTCTCCTCTTGCGACCCACATATTGTACATCGTGTGACTTGAGTTCATCTGTATTTTTGCATATCTGGGCAGCACTGCATTAACACTAGTCTTTCAACCGTGCTAAGGAGGCTCAAAGAAATAAATTAATTCTGTAATGAAAAATGAACTTCAGAATTCACGCCCGATTTTAGAGATAGAATCTAGACGTGTTCTTGAATTGCAGTTTATGGATAAAGAATGAAACCAGAAAATACATTTGTTGTGAATGAGCGTAGATTGAGTAATAATTAAACAATGAAATATCAGTGGAATAGAAACTAGCTTAAGCCAGCGACACCTTGTGATCTTTCAATATTCATGGGCCTTTATTATCATTGGGCACAGATGGACAGATGGGCATTTCGTGTTTAGATGGGATTGCGCGTTGGATATAGAAAATGTTTAGAAACAGGATGTCGTAAACAGCGGCCCAGACCCCACGAGGATATGCAGAAAAGAAATTCAACTCGTATGCACATCATAGATGATCAGGGCCACAGAACACGGAAACTACCAAACTAGAAATGGTCCAACTGAGAACCAAATTCCTAGTTATATGTTGTTTCCCAGGGGAAGTGGATATGCATGTTCGATTTTGTGCTTTCAAGTTTCAAATGTGTCGTCACTATTCTCGTTGCTGGGATTCCTCAAAATCCATGCTGTGCTTGAAATGGAGGACATTTTTCATCATTTCACATCTAAATTTGTGCAATTTAGAATGCCAAAGGTCTTCAGATCTTAGCATCCAAGCCATGTTTTAAAATCTTCTCGGCAGAACCAGGCAGTGTCGTGTTTGATCAATGCATATCTTGCCTCTGGTGTTCAATTTTCTTGTCAACGGTGTAACTCTTTAATTTCTTTTGGGAAAAATTTATCCAACTATGGCTATAAATATCTCAAATTCTTACTTTGCATGCATTGTAAGGGAAACCATTTCAAAATCTCTCTTAAACGGGAAAATAACCTGTTTGTCGTCATGATGGTGTGATATCATTTCTAAACGTTGTTGAATTGCTCACATTCAAGACCCTAAGACCATATATCATCTCCTCCCTCATCTCACTAGTTTTGGCAATTCTTTCCTGTATTAAATGCACAAATGAACACCGTCTCTACCAAGTTATTCTCTATTTTATTCCATATTTTCTCGTAAGGTCATTTCGAGGATCGCCCACCATACTGTATTGTCCCCATGTTCAATGTTTTCTTGAATCCATTGCGCGTCCATTGTTTATGTGTGAGGCCCTAGTATGCCTATGATATAGAGTAATTTCCACTGAATACCATGTGTGAGTGATGTAAGGATGCTTGCTCTCCACACGATTTACGGGAGAAGATGAGTGAGATACGAACTTGTTTATCATGCTAAAATCCACCCATGTAAATATCCACGGTTATATTTCTAGAACTGGTTCATTTACCCATTTCAATCCAAATCCCAGTGCCGAGTGTTGCTATTTATTCAGCTTTCTAGATAATTACAAGCCTTGTTTTCCTAAAATAAGCTCATGTTACTTTCCATTGCAAAAGCAGTAAGACATCTTTATTAAGAAAACAAAGGCGAGATCTCTGTAAACTGGTCATATGGATGATTTATATAGAGTTAATTCGATATGGTGACAGTTTTTGCACTTAAGAGGCTCTCGTAATGTGTAATTGACCATCCATGATGCAATGCTAAGATGCGTCTTACCTACTATTGATATTCTATTCAATGTTTTGTCTGCAGATCTAGTGTTATCGAATAAGTTAGTGTTCTATGATCTGGAGAAACAAGTGATTGGGTGGACCGAGTATAATTGTAAGTGTTTATTTCCTTTCTTCTACTATTTTTTTTTTCAGTTTCTTATAATTTCAATTCTGCATTCATTTGGACTTTGATTTTTTAGATCAGCGAAACTTAGCCAAATCATGAATCTTGGTCAATGTGCATAAAACACTGGGACTTTTTATTGCTCCCATAGAATCCAGATTATCCTGCGAATTCTCGAAAATTGGATGCATTTAGTTTTGTATAGCATCCTCAAAGATCAAAGCTAAGAGAATAGCGATTTAGGTCGGAAATATTATGATCAGATAACTATAGGGCGTTCTAATATTTTAATGGGTTAACGAATAGAGTTGTTTCACCTAAAATGGCAAATGGTCCATCTAGTCAAACCAATTCTGGATTTATGATTATTATTTCTTCTGGCGGCTGAACTAGTTGATCAACTCTTCAATGTGAAAACATTATTAAAAAAACACATACGGTTCGTGCTTCGTATTTACTCAAACTATTATGTCAATTAAAGGCCATTATCCGGAATATTGTTTCTACCTCTGACTTTCTCAAACTGGGCTGCAGGCTCCTCGAGCATCAAAGTGCAGGATCATAACACTGGAGAAGTATACAGCATTAACGGTCGTAACATTTCTTCAGCCTGCAGCTTGGCCATGGGGAGGTTTATCCTATTGTTTGCCATAACCGCTATGATATGCTGTTTGATTTTTTGAAATTATTTGTGTGAAACTCTTTCAGCTCTCTTTCCCAATATTATTCTTTTTGTTGAAAGGGAAATATGCCCATTATATATGGGGGTTCTAACTATGCACTGGACTACAGATAATTTATTTGACTTGTGCCGGTCAATGTCTGGCTTTAACTGGCACCATTCCATCATGCTACCTATAATAATCACCAGAGCTGTATGCATACACGCACACGCACACGCATATTTTCTTATTTCAAAATGACTTGGGATATATGAGAAAATTCCATGGGTTTTGTCAAAAAAGTGCATGTATTTTTACGTAGAGGAAGCTAAGAGTGGCTGAGTATTGTTTTTACCCCCTCGGCATGGTTTGACTTGCAGAATCATTTGCCCTACTCTAATTGTTTTGATTTTTAAAACTTGTCGGCTCCATAAGTGCAGCATTTACCCACTAATATTAGCTACAAAATCTCATCTATTCAATAATATACTCTCCATGACGACCATTGAAAAAAATCTCAGCACCCTTTCCTCCTATGGCATGGACTCAATATACCTTTGAACCACAACCTTGAAAAAAAATAAGACCTTTTTCCTTTTATTGCAAGGATTTAGTATGATAAACTGGATCCAATAAACCCCGTTCATTTCTACCACACTGCATGTGAATTCCATGGTGTTGTGTTGCATCAAATCCAACTGAAAAGTCATCCCAAAAATAGAGAGAAATTAAAAAATAGAGAAACATGCCGACCCGCCCTCATTTGCCAGGGCAATACTCACGTTCTGCCCGAGTCAACCCTCCAGGGCAGACACAAAAGATGGAGAAGAAAAGTCAAAGTTTCAAAGAGGAGATGCAGGTCAAAATCCCGACAAGCTCCAATGGGTATGAAAACTGGAAGTGCTCTAGTTCAGTATAACATTAAATATGCTTGGTTTAGATAATCAAAAGGAATAATTACACAAGTGGGGAGCATCACGAGTATTGGATTTTTTACACTCAGAGGGTTATCCTCAAGAACTGCACAACCAAGTAGATCACCGCCAGGAAGAGTGCAATCTGGTACACATCTCTCTGCAGCCCCTCGTCCCTCTGAAAGAACTGAGGGCAAAGAACAAAGTAGATCACGTCAACATATGGTTTTGATGACAAGAATGGGAAGAAGCTTCTCTCCAGCAATGGTAAAAGGCCTTTTTAATCCTCATAATGGAAATAAAGTTATCTGCATAAAACAATGCAAAAAAACTATACCATGCAACCATTCACCTACAAGTCAAATCTGAGAGGGAAACATGCAGAAATTCTAACCCTCCTGCAGACTAAATGTCCCATGATTAGTCTGTTGAAAAATGTGGCCGATCAATAGACCAAAAACCTTGTAAACATTAGAAATAAGCCAAGATGATTTCATGGGCTCATTCAGCATGCTATCATTTTGACATGTGGGCACCTCTGATGCATGCAAGAGAAGCACAGCCGCCATTTTTTCTGGGCAAAACGAGTGAAACAGACTCATAATTTAGCAAGATGTTTCAACCATGGCATGACATTCAATGCAGTCCATTCTAGAACTTTTTAATGAGATCATCAGACTCAGGAACTTGCCTTTGTGGGATCTCCAAGCGGGTCAGGGAAGATCTCCGTGTTTTCCTTCTCAGGCGACAGGCGTCTCGTCATCTTCTTAGCACTATCTATGGTATCATTTCCAGCCTGAATGGCAGAGTAAAGGGTGCGAGAGGCCCAGAAATATGCCTGAGCAACGATCGACGACGAGGATAGATCCCAAGACTCCTCATGCTCAATCACTTGCCCACTTATCTGATTCAATGTGAATCGAGAGCTCACAGAGACGACCAAGTCCCCACCGATGCTGGCGAGCACGGCGTTCTTGGGCTTCCCCTTGATCGTCCACTTGATGCTCAACACACTGGTTGACAGCATCATCATTTCTTGTACTGTCTGAGACAGACGAGCACATCAGATGAACTTTTTCCAGTTAAAAAGCTTCCTCAAACCTTTAGAAGGAACAGAATGATCATAATGGAAGTTCAGTTCACTTGCAGAAGTACCAAAAAAAAAAACCGAAAAAAAAATCAAAAAATAAAAATGAAGCAGCAGCGCTCACCACTGAAGGATTCTCAAGAGCATAACTCGACCACAATGATCTTTTGTACTTCTCACGGCCAATGAAGGATCTGATTGGATCCTAGAAGCACAAAAATGGCATCGGCGCCGCCATTTTTCTTGAACAGTGAAGATCCCAGAAGATGATCCAAAATAGAAAGAGGTGGAAAAAATGAACACTTTACATTACCTTATATTTGACTGTGGTGGAAAAGGATCCCAAGGCACGGTTTCCTTCTCGTTGCTCTAAAATGTCTCGTGCGAGCTGCCTAGCTGTAGCCTCCACATATGGGCTACTGACACACACAAAATCATTGCAAAGCTCACCGAAGTCCATGGTATCCACAAGCCTATCAGATTCAGATCTTTTGATTTCAGTATTAACCGAAACTTCAGTCCCCTTAGATTCATCCAAGACTGCAAATCACAGATACCAATTATTAATCCAAAGAAAAATTATGATTGAAGCCCTACAGCTATATTTTTACTGGGTTCTCACAAAATGGTTTCTTAATCAGTAAGGTCCCCGTCTAAGTTGGAGAAATTAAACGTCCCCTAATTGGGCAATATCAAAATAAAGGAAAATACTGCGCTTCCGATTTGAGAAAATGTTTATCCATTTTTAGAGAAAAAAATGGACCGCCAATTTTTCTGGGTAAAAACAGGATGATACGTCTTTAGTCAAAAAACGCAAAATATTCCGTACCAGATCATGGAGATGGAGGCACTAGTTCATTCAAAGGCGTTCCAAAAGGGAATATTTTACAAAAAATAATTAAAAAACCCCCACAAGGACCACACAGAACAGGAAATCATAGCAGATATCAGACTAGGAGACCCTAGATGAAGCCGTATAACGTATCTGCAAGAATGCTGATCCGTAGAAATGCAAAAGGACATATAAACAAAATGAACAGCTGGATCAAGTAATCAATACTTCCAGAAGCATGTCAATAACTCAAAGCATGCAAGCCGCAGAAATCCATACAATGGATCAAGAGGAAACTTCAGTTGATAGGATCCTCCAAGCTCCAAATGTCCCAAAATCCAATTTAATATTTCTCAATTTTCTAAGACATTCTTCTCTCCACACAGTAAAACGGCCATCTGTCCCATTTTTTTGGGTTCTACTTTCAATTTTTTATTCCACAGCCTTTGCAAGGGCCAATAGGTACTAAAGGTTCCTCTCAGGATTTCTATAGTCTGCCAACTATGTGATGGTTGAAGAGCATAATGATAGAGGTGAGGTTCAATGGAACAATGAGATGTGGGAAAAAAGAAAACAGGTATTCAAGTGGGTTGTTAGTAGATATGTTACTGCCACATTATTTTGCCAACCATGTGGACGTCCATGTTTCAGCCAAGATACCTAAGAAATAAAAGCCCACGCCAATGATGAACCTCTTTAAAAACTTGAAAAAATAAACTTGAAGAAGAAAAAGATAATTGGGTATTCACCATCTATAAAGATAATTTTTCAGGTATTAAGGTTAAAACATCATTCTTCATATGCATAGGGTGCTCCAAAAATTCCAATTTTGCACAAAATGCAGTCAAAAGTCAGAAGAATATTTTATTGAAAGAGTATTGGAAGAAACATTCTTTGTAGTTTTATTCATGATAGAAAAACTATTCCTGGTTTATAATATTGCATTTTAAGTGGAAGATGAATATGACTCTCAAACATGGCCAAAAATCGCTCAAGAACAATACCACACGAACATCATGCACGGTATAGTATGCATAATGCACAACAATATCACGATATCCATGGCTGTTACAACAACTAAGAACGGAAGGGTAGAGGCCTAATGCAGCACTGCTTCTGCACAGGTCAATGCCTAACAGCTTGCACAACATATGCTTGGAAGTCAAAGGTCAAAGGATATCCATGTTATGAAAAAAAGGTGTCCGTAGAAATGAAAGGTACAATGCTTAAACCAATAAGGATGGGATTTGGAAGATTTGAAAAAAATATGTTTTACCATAGGGAGTCAGTGAGAAACTTTGCAATTGGTAAGCGCGTTTATGTCAATCTTGTGTGCAAATAGAGAAGAAAGGGCACCATCAGAACCATTTTCTACGAATATTTCAAACAAAAACGACAAGGCACACTTAGGCATTTTAGCATATAGTTTTTTTCCATGAAACTTTAACTTCGAATGCATATATACACTTCTAATATTATTGAGGAAGAAATAAAAAAAGAACTCTCCGCAGTTGAATTATCAGATATATTTGAAAGAAAATAATGGACTCATATTCTCCAAGCAATAACATAAGCATGTTAACGGGAGCAGACTAAATCCTCTTCTCCCCTTTTGGTTGCTCTTCCCATATTTAACAGTCGGACAATCAACTTGTTAAAACACGCAAGCAATGTGTTTCAAGCCATGAACCCCTGTTGTTGCTAAAAGAGAAGTTCCAGACTCAATCACTCAACCCGATTGATAGTTTCTGTGACGCGTCTTTCGTATTTCATTTTCTTTGGTGGCATTAAATAAGTGATTGAGCGAGAGAGAGAGAGAGAGAGAGAGAGAGAAGAAGAAGAAGAATTCGAGATGTAAAATGGAGAAACGGCGGCAAGACGGCGAATCAACTCACCCACCTCTTAACAAGGACCAACGAAGGCGGTGGGAAGAACCACGAGCGAAGCGGCGAACGATAAACGCGCGGCGGCCACAGCGGAACGGCGAAAGGAGCCCGCTTCCTCTCCCACTGCAGACAATGGACGCCGCCGGAGAAGAGAAAGAAGACGAAGAAGAAGGAGATGAGGCCAGGGGCACCATGATGGGCGGCGCTGCCGTCGCGGTGGCCATGGCCACGGATGGTCTCCAGTCTCATTCTTGTTGGGGCGACGTGTGGTGGTGGTCGCGGCGCCGAAGTAGACTATATCGGTGGGCCCCCCTCCCCTCCCCTCTCTATCTAAACGCTTCCGAAATCTTATGAAATGGAAATGGCGGCCCGGCCCCGGTGAGGTTCAAGCCTAACCAAGCAAGCCCGACAATTTTCTCAGACGCTCAGGCGTCTGGGACCACGACGCGTTCGTCGGGCCGCTCCTCGCCGCCACCTTCACCGCGGTACCGGGGAGGTGCAAGAGACGGGCAGCGCCGCCACCCAACCAATCAAACACCTCATCGACATAAATATTAAGTACTAGTTCCTGGTTATAATTGTGTTCAAAATACGATAATTTATGCACAATCGTAGAAAATTCTCATTCTTCTAAAATAAGAAAGGGGTGCAGTATGATGCCTTCGAAGGACGGATATATCTTGCCTCTAATAGCTCCTATTATTCTTGTAGTTTATCTAGTCAGACTAGTGATATTTTGTATGGTATGCACGTAGATAGCCGCACACAAACCATAAATTCTATCCTATGGTGCACCTCATGTCTAAGTGATAACCAAGTTGGCATTGAGGATGACAAGACGTCTTCAAACTCATTTAAAATTTAGACCACTCTGGACAAAGCTGTGGTGCATTGGCTTTTATCACCACGCAGATTGCTACCACATGAGTGCCCATAACGCGCATGTTTACCCACAAACCCACAAAATATCGTCAACCTACGTGGTTAGAGTGTCACCGACTCCATGCAAGTCTTCTCTAAGCATCACACGTGCACTTGTTGCACTAGTGGGAGTTGCATGCTCGCTCTCTCTGGTTGACCTGAGCCCCAACTAAAGTAAATCGTGTTAGTATGAGAGAGTCATAAGAAAGGTCTCACTATCCTTCCATAGGCTATCTTGGAGTTGTAATACTGACAACATCTGCAGGCTTTGTTTGTACTCCTACAAAGACATTATGTAAATTAGAAAATATCTTGTTTGTGATTGTATTAATAAATTCATGTTGAAGATGACACCATGAAATTTATTGTCCTCTAATATTTTGACTTTTAGTGAGGCACAAAGTGTGACACTGATCAGTGTACATGCCATCAAGTTGATGGTCTTACTTTGGTCATTTCTTCATGACAACATCTAGCTTAAGTAAGGGAACTTCCTCTTTGATAGTAACTTGTGAGTGGCCCCACTATTGATCACTGCTAGTGTGGGTTGACTATCGATGTTGACCTTGAAGTGTATCAACTTGGTCTCATTGATTTTTCAGCATCAACTCACAATGCATTACACTTAGTGGCTGAAGGATATTCAACCCAACATACTGCTCTCAATTACTATCTTATGTGTCATCATTATGTTGATAATGCTCTTATCATATTACTTTGTAGTTCTTCCATAAGTAGGGACTCCTACAAGTGAGTAGTTCTTTGCTTGGTCTCATTGTGCAACAACAATATTATGACCACTTTAGCCCTTGTCAACACTGCTATTGCAACTGTTGTCGCATTGCTTCTTGCAACTATTGTATCTGTCACTGATGTGATGTTTTACCTATTGTATGTCTCATTATACAATGATAGTGTCATATCTTGATGATTTGTTAATCTTGTAGTCTATAAGGCCATCAACCATCACTGTGGCCCTTTGTATATCCATCACTTCTTAACATAACTTTACATTCACCTATAATTACAATCCCATCATAAAGTTAAATAACAGGCTATAATTAGGCTTATGCTTAATGCCTGATAAGAGCAAAGTAAATTATTTTGTGTACTCTCACACCAATCTCATATGCTTCAATTGTTGAAGCACATCCTTCATCAATCAACAAATACTATTGAGTAGGAATAGTTCATTTACCTCCCAAGAAAACGTCTCCCAAATATTGATTGAGGGCCTAACTTTGTTTTTTACATATGTTTACTGTCAAAGCTTGGCATGACATGAAAGGTACATACTTGTCAATATCATTATATCCTTCTCTAGGTTGTGCACCATCCATAAGTAGTGATCAAAATCCTATGGAAAAATTTTAATTTCATGCAAATGTCTTAAACTTTTAAACTTTTTGCCACAACAGGCCACTCATTTGTAGCATGCTCACATTAAGTGCTTGAGTAGCACTACGGTAGTGCCTGGGGTTAGATATACTTTGTACACATCATTCACCCAACCTCATCCACCCATGCCAAGTTCAATTGGCTGGATGCCTCCCTTGCAACTACCTAGAGATCTTCCAGGCACTTCTTGAGCTTCTTATACATACTTCAATAATGTTCATTGTGTTAATCAATTGGGACACATGTTCTTCCAACCAAGTGAACCTTTAACCATACATTCAACTCTCTCCAAACATCTTTACCCCTTACCAAGATGCATGAAAAGTTACTATAATACCATTTGTTACACAATCCACAATAGACATACCTCTAAACACGTGTGGAGCCTTACACACTTCCTCAATGCCAAGGCTAAGTAGCCTTTGTTTATAGGGACTTTGCAACAGCACACAAGCTCAAGGGGAAAGGCTATCTTTCTTCACACTAAGAAGATGCACAAATCAGAGGAAGAAACAGGCCATTAGTCAAACTCACTATATGCCACAATAATTGAGCGAACCTCCTACTTACAGGCAAAGTGTCACTTGATACTTTGACTTCAGATGATTGACACTTTGCATACTGTTACTTGGGCACACACATATGCCCATTGGATTTCTATGTGCATGCCTTTTGGCATTCTATAAATCATGCCAGTTGATGCTTTGCATGTGCATCTGTTGATGCTTCACATGCTCTCCTATTGGCATTCTGTGCATGTTGGCACTCTACCTCTCATTGCTCGTCATGCATGATGCCCTACATGCTGAATGTTGTGTGCTTATTGTGCATGTGCATTGACATGCCATAATGTGTGTATTCACACATCCACATGCTCCCACACATGACATGCAATGCCACCATACACCCATGTATGCACAACACTTTTTCATCCATGATGTGCTAGACCACATAAGACTTGATTATTTAACTCACCCATTAAAGGTTTTAATCATAGATACACTCTATACAACTTTTAGTGTTGAAACATATGTGATGGCTTTGGCAAGATTCTAGCCCAATTTAAATTGGGCCACAATCGCCACACTTCAATTTTCCAAGAGATCTTCAACCCTAAAAAAGTCCAACGTTTATATAACTTTTGAGATTTAGGCTTTAACATTCTAATTTCTTGAATTCAATCTTATGAAAAAAATATTTCTGTTGTCCCCCATGCAATATGATTTTGTCAAATTGTATAAATAATGAACTATAAGCTACTTGAGTTCTACGATTTAGAATTTAAAAGTCAAAATGTTGAAAAATATACATACTCAACCTAGGCTTAAGTTGTCTATGAAGTTCATGTTTTTCAATCAGATTACATTAATTGTCTCCAAATTTTCTGATTTAGTCAAATAAAATTTGTACATAATGCAAGTTGTTCAACTTCTAGGATTTGATGTTTATGTGTTAGGGTTTAAGGTTCAGAACTTAAAGTGACCAATATAATATACATTAGAGTGCATTTGGTTTCATCAAATTATGAAAATATTAATTTTAGGATTTAGTGCAAATTTTAGAATTTAGTGTTTTGGATATACAATTCTCAAAGAAAATACAAGAATATAAATCCAAATTTTCATTGCTCTCATATTATATAGATATTCATATTACATTGAACATGGGCTTATTTGTAAGAGTGAGAATACTCTTTTTTACAAAAACCATATTCTACTCTTCAATAAAAAAAAATATATTTCAAATAAATGATCTCTAATTTCACAATGTTGGCTTACCTAGTGAGGATATCATCGGCAAATTTGGGGAATTTATATAGCCCATAAGCTTATCATTAAAGATCACACTGCTTCAAAACTATGTATGGCTGGAAATGTTTGAAACTAGAAGACTACAACTCGCAGCCATTTAAAGACAGAAACCCATGCAAACCATGAAGCGTCTTGCATAGTCATCAAAAGGCAAAGCTTTTACTTCACTCTCACGCCTATAGTATAATGAAGGGAAATTGGAACTGTTTAAAGAAAAACGCATACTAAAATGGAACACATTGTTAACTTCTAAATCCCGCCATGATATCACTACTACACACTAGAGAGACAGATTGGGTGGTGCCATTGTAGTAATTCACAGGATTAACAAAAAATTGAAGTTAAATTGATCAAAGCAAGAGTCATAACAAGGGTCATAGAGTTAATAACAGAATGTCGGCACATTATCGCAACTACACACTAGGGAGATTGATTGGGTGGTCAAATTGTATTAATCCACAGAAACAATGAAAAAAGTTGGCCATAATGATTATACCAATGGACACTGTAACATGCACCATATGGTTGATTACAAAAGGTCACCATTTTTACACTACTCACTAGAGGCTTACATTCTGTGGCAAATAGACTCTGAGGGCAGGGGTTTCTGATGAAATCTCAAGAGCATCACCATGCTGGATTGGAAAGACCACATGTGAGCCATCAACATATATTGCGCCTTCTTTAGAATACCACATCGCATGCATGGTCTCACCGGCTTTAATTAGCCCATGCATCGAACCCATATCCTTTGGAAAAATTGGCTCTCTTACCATATACTGGAGGTCTGCTGAAGAGATTGGCATGGGAAACCCTCCTGCTGAGGCCATGGCAGCAGTGGATCCTGTGGCAGTGCAAACCCGAAGCCCACTTGAGCGGCAGTTCACCAGAGACGAGGCCTCTTCAACCCGAGACATGATCCTTTCAGAGAAATCAACAAGAGATTGGCATTGACAATAAACGTTTAGACCCCCAGATTGAGAACTTTCAGCTTCCGAGGTCCTTAGTATACCTGAATGAGAAACGAGAGACTGTTGCCGGGCAAGGATGCGCAATGAGGACATCATTCAATGCGAATGTTGATAGAAGATGGTTATTCAAACTCAGAGAAATCCTTGAGAGACTGGAAGGAACACAGTGACCGTTGAGAACTTCGTCCAGTACCTTTTGATCAAGATGTCGGTATGAGGAAGCAGTTGAAGGCATGACACAAACTTGGAAAGAAGAATAAATTCTTAGGGGTTGATGAGGCCAGCGTCAGTCTCCCAACGATAAAAATTAATGGATCAGGAGTTTCTGAGCATAATCATCTACAGATTTTATAAAGTATCTTATGTGGATGAAAACGATTATTAAAGGAAGAACTCACAAAGACAACTCACCTGCTCAAAGTTCTCAGCTGTGGCTGCACATAGATAGCCAGTGCTCCTTCTTGCATCGAACTCATTATTGAAATTCTCAACCTACAGGACGGAAATAAAGCCAGAGATTGCCCAGTGAACATGTGAACAAGCTCTGGACCTCTTCAAATGATTCTTAATTTATTTTCTGCGACCAAAGTGACCTCTTTACTCTGTGTTGGGTCTGAGTTGACTCCAAGAACTGGAATCTCGCCATCCATGAAGTGACTTGCCCGCAATAGAGTCCCATCGCCACCAACCGTGACTACAATGTCCACACCACGGATTGGCTGGGATAAATCATTCCGTAGCATTGGCTGCCATTCAAGCGACCTCCGCTGCAAGACATCCTGACAAAGGTTGATCGTTTCCTTATGGACCTTACATCTGTCATCCAGGTAATGCAGAATCTACAGCAAGGATGAAATCAAAATTTAGAAACAATGCTGGCGCAATGTGAGAACTGAAAAAATGTGCTATAAATAATTTTTACAGGCAGAATCCCATGCTTCCCCAGGAACAGGTACATAGATGGAAAAAATAGACCTTTTCAATGGCCCCAGCTTGAGACATGTCAAGGAATAAGTGAAGAAAAGAGCAATAAACTGATATGAAAAAAATACCCAAACTGCTCGTGTGATCTAGAGATTAGTTCAGAAGATATGTAGCCATCAGTAAGGATCAATACTCTAATGAGTGACCTTTTTCTTTCTCATCAACCAGACATCTTCTGATAGATGAAAAAGTATACGTTGAATAAATTTTGAAAACCATTAGAAAAATATTTTTGTGTTGGTGTTCCTCCTGACCGAGGTTTCTACATGGTTAGCAGGAACAAACTGAGGCATTCTAAAACTAACAGAATTCACCAAGACGTGCATTTGCTTCCTTTAATATAGGTTTATGATATACTCGGGAGCCGAATGTAGAACGGGCATCCAACCCAGAAAAAAATTGCTTTGAAATACTATCCAGCTCATATTTTAAGATTAACAGGACTCATCCAGTTCCTATTTCGTCCATGTTATCACTGATCCTCTCCTATTCAACGTCAACTCCCATCATTATGAATGTTCTTTTGCCTCTCTTCTACTTCTGCGCGGAAATCCCCACTTCTTTCATCTAAAATCAATGCCGAAACCCTTCCATCTCCATTTTTCCTTCTGTTTTCCAAGCTCAACTCGCAGATTCACAGAGAACAGAAACTCCTACATCTATAACCGCCATCATGATCCAGAAAGAAAACAGAGAGCCACCAAGGTCCCTTACCCGGGGGTTGACGACCCGCGACGGATGGGGGGAGGAAGCGGGGGATGACAGCGGCCCTCCGAGCCCTGGAGCCGCCCTCGGGGGGTAGACATCGGAGGGTTTCAGCACCAGCAGCACTCGCCATCGGCGAAGAGCTTGCATCTCCCCTCCTTAACTAGCGCTTCCCCTCGTCCCCCATTCCGCCCCCCATTCACTTCTCCACGCCATGCCCGAGAAGCCCATTTATAGCCCAAATGGGCCCCCTCGTGAGGGATTTCGTGCGCGAAAATTACACTTGTACCCTTGGCAAAAATAAACCCTCACAAGTTAATCATTTATCTGGATAACCTGAATTGGCCTTTTTTTTAAACAAATGCGAGGGCATAAAACGAACGAAGTATAAATCATCGATTTTAACGTTACAAGTCATCAGAATAAATAGCCTACAAGTCATCAAAATAAATACCCTACAAGTCCCAAAATTTGATGCAAGTCCACTTAAACAAGTACTAACGAAAAAGAAAGTAAATCTGACGCATAGAAGGGGCCTTTCGACAATCCAAGCATTTTACTGGGTACGAGGAAGATAATCCGGTCTTCTCAGACCATTTTCGTCATTTCATGCCATCGGTGGACTAAGACAAGCTTCCATAGCAAGCATGAGCCAGAGGAGCCCAGACACCCAACGCCACCAAAAGTCAACAGCGCAGGCGGGGAGAGAGAGAGAGGAGAGAGAGAGCGAGAGTCAACGACAGTCGGATTGTTCATTCCTCCTCCTCTGCCTCCTCGAGCCAGTTCACAAACGGTTCCAGCGCCTTCACGAACGTTTGCCTGCCATACACGCGACAAGCCCATAAAACTATACAGCCCGCATTCTACTTACTGTGCCAGACATAGAGAGAGAGAGAGAGAGAGAGAGAACAGATAGACTGAAAGAAACAAACATTCAGAGAGATGATAGACATGGAAGACCAGATAAAGAGATCGAGAGAAAAAGCTTGAGAGACCAGGTAGACAGAGATAAGGAGAGAGACAGAGACACAGGAGATAGAGAGGCAGATAGAGAGAGAGAGAGAGAGAGAGAGAGAGCTGAAGACCAGATAGAAAGAAACAGTCAGAGAAATGAGAGAGAGCTGAAGACCAGATAGACAGAGATAAGAGGGGAGAGAGAGAGAGAGAGAGAGAGAGAGAGTACCTGCCCTTTGGGAGAGTTCCCTTCCTGAACCAGAGGAGGACAGTATCCTCGGCGAGGACATCCTGGTCGTAGAGGGACCTCACGATCTCGGGGAAGAGCTTCATCAGCTTGGCATCGTCGTAGCACTGCCCCTGCACCTTGTACATGAGCTCCAGCTCCAGCCGCCCGCTGGTGCAGAAAGTGCTCAGCAGCCCCGCCCACGCCTTCACCTGCCGCATGCCCCCACCACCCCATCATTTCCAAGCTCCTCACCCCCTCCTCTCTAGAGAGAGAAAGAAAGAGAGCGATTCCAGAGAGAAGAAAGAGAAGCTCCGACGCCAATGGGCGGCGCTCACCTGGCGGAGAGCAGAGTTGGCGTTCTGCTGCTGGTTCTTCCCCGACCACTGGACGGCGTCCATCAGGGCGTCCCACAGGTTGCGGACCACCTCCACGTCGGGGATATTCCCGTCCTTGGCGCGCTGCCTCACCGCCTCCACCACCTCGGCGACGTCGGCCTCCTCCGTTATCAGAGCCGTCAAGGCCGACTTCATCTCCTTCAGCTTCACCTCGAACACCCTCTTCTCGTTGTACTGAACCAGAGCCGCCAGCCCTTCCTTGCTGCAGTGAACAAGACCACACAGCCGCCAGAGATGAAGAACCCAAGGAAAGAGCGCTACCCAGAAACGGGAATCCCAGCAGAGATCCACAGCACCATGATCTGGCCCCCCATGATCCACAGCACCATGGACTGATTCAGGACAGAATCTCAGAGAAAATAGGCTGATTATCTCTAACTAAAAGCTTCTTCCATGCTGTTCAGCAGAGGATTTCACTCTCTTTACCACCAAACCCCCCCCAAAAAAAAAAAAAATTGATTCTTCAAATTTAGCTTCTATTCGAAACAAAAATCAAAACAATTCACCTGATTCATAGAAATAAAAAACTTGACTCCGTAAAAAAAAAGAAAATTGAAAAGAAAAAAAAAGAAAGCTACTCACACAAAATGCTCGGCAAACGCCTCGCTGGTGCGCTTTGCGGGCGGGAAGAAATCGAACAGATTGTCCTCCATCTTTCCTCTCTTCAGAAGGGAGATGAGATCATCCAGGCTGTTATCGACCAAATACTCCTTGAAAAAGTCGGTTATAAACGAGAGAACTATCCCCTTGGCCACAAGGTTATCCTTGACCAGGGATTGGAAGACAGTCTCAGGCGGGAGCCCGGACAGCTTCTGGGAGAAGGTGAGGGCAGTAAATATGGCCAGCTTCTTCCTCTCCTTCTCCTCGAAGAGCTCCAACGACTGCAAGAACCTCCGCATGACATTTTCGAGGTTTTTGATCAAGAAAGGCCGCCGGCGCAGGATTTTCTGGATATAAAGCACCGACGGCAGTATGGATTCGCGCCTTGACTCGCAATCTAGAACAGAGTAGGGGTGTCTGTCTCCCTCATCGGCCTTCACCGTGCCAGGCTGCGTGCGCCCTCCAATGAAGACGACCTGCACACAGCAGCGCGAAGACGGCGCACCTTAGGAAGAACACACAGGAGGAACATGAGGAAAAAAAAGTTGCGATTTTTGTGTTTTCTGAGAATCACAGTACGGGCACAAAAGATCATTAGAAATGGGGCTCATCTGTAACACTCCGATATGCAATAACATATTAAACCATGAAAATATGGAATGATGGGGCAATATATGCCTCTGGCATCGGCCCTTAGAAGCCTTTCTCAGTGAAGAACGAGAAGCTCAGGATTTTTTTATTTTTTTTCCTGCGACAAAAAAGTATAAAATTATTTAATGAAGAATATGAAAGATTGGGGATTAGGAAAGACGTTAATTCTACTACCCTGGGCATTAAAAGACATTTTAGATATATTATTCTTCTAGGGTATATTATCCATGTATGTATTAAGATATGTGATCAGAGGAGGGAGGTCTACAAATACTGCGCTTCTCTGCTTTCTCTTGATGCTGATGCACTATAACTTTTTGATTCTGTCCAACAAGTGAGGATTCAATCTCTACCCTAAGCAAAGGATGGCTTAATTCGGCAAAGCCCAGGTCCTCCAAAGAAAAAAAAAAAAAAAAATGCATCAACCAGTCAACCGCATCCAGCTTGCCACAGAAATGAGACAACCACACCCCCTCACTTTTCTCTGTAATTACTGTTTTACCCAAATCAAAAGCTAAGAAAGATCGGGTGGGGAGGGAGGTTTCTTGTTTAAACCTATAATTGACCAAATATATTCAAAATGACCCCCAAAAAAAGTAACCCTGCCATGTGCAGAAGCAAGTGCATAATAAGACTTGATTCGGATACAGGAATTTTTAAAAGGCGCAGCATCTCCATGTGCTGGAAAAGAACACAAGGTAGACAAATCTTGTGAGAGAAAAATAGAGATCGAACTCATAATTTTACCTCAAAAAAGGTATCACCGTAGCGGGAGAAGTTGAGATCCGAAGATTCAAGGCTTTTGGCAACAAGTTCCTAGGAGATATGAAGAACACGATGAGCAAAAATCAAAACGTCAACATAACTAACTAAGAACAATTGGGTTATAGTTTTATCAGCGAAAATTCGCATCCAAAATATAGCATGAAAAGCATGCTTACAAAACAAGGATATCATGATACAATTCAGCTGAAAAAAATATTTAAATAATAAAAAAGGTTAAAAGTGTGATTTAAGACAATCAGCTGCTATTGTTTCCCAACAGAATGTCAGGTACGCAATAGCAACTACTGATTCAAAAGTATAAACAGAAGACATTTTCCAAATAGATGAAATATGAGTTCGGTTCGTCATAACTTTCCAAAGTATCATATAATTACAAGAAAAGAAATATAAAGACAAATGATGACAGATACCAGATCACCAGCATTATCCACATAAATCTGGACCACTACATCAGCGAATCCTGCAGGATCCAAGGGAGCTGCTATGTTCCGTTTGCGGGTCTTAATCCGCGTGCCACTGAGAGGAGATGACAAAAGGAATCCAACACATAAGAACTCATTTTGAAAATGAGAGGCGAATAAGGTACTCTATAGCACCAAAGGATTCTACAGAACTTATCATAAACCATTTCTAATGAAAGCCTAAAAAACTGTATCTATCACACCACGGCACAGGAGTCATGAAAATCCTAGAGCCACAAGTCACAGCAAAACAAGTGAGAAAAGAATCTAATAAGGTTGTCAAAAGAGTAGATCACACAATAATGTTGAAAGGAACATCACGCTCAATTAGACAAGTCGCCAGATACCAAAACAGATCCAGGACAGTATTCAATCCCAAACAAGGTCCATGACTGATATTACCATCAAGCCCCATAAGATCATAAATTTGGATGGGAAATAAGACCCGTAGAACAAGGAAAGACGAGATAAAATGGGTATAAGGAAGATACTAAAAGAATATTAATGAATAGACCGTGTGACATGGCAAATCATGAGTGAATACGCTCTACACAGCAATCTTTATCGGTTTTCATGAAACATTTTGTTCAGCAGCGATATAAAATACAGCGTTTTAAAAAATATACAATATACTAGGATATACACGTGTTCCATTTACATAAATATTTAACACACGTATAACCAAGTCTCATAGCAATGCTTGTGGCCCTCATAGCCACAAACAATGCTATATAAGAGCAGTGTAATAAGCTCGAGAGCCATATGACTCTACATCCAACGAAATACAAAACATAATTCTGTTTGATCACTAAACTGCACGAACAGACGCACACAGGGGGAAAGAAAAAGAAAAATTCAGCTACCATACTCGAGACAGACTATGACAGAAAATTAAAATATTCAAGCGGCTGATTAACATGTGTTTGATCTACACGTAATGATCAACGAAGAAGTTGAAATTTCAACAAATATTTCAGGCGACATATACATAGATATTGAGAAACAATTAGGCTATATGTAAAGTAGTAACAATTATGTTATATCACGAATCAGATATTAGTGTAGCCTACAATAGCAGCCTTGTCCCGAAAGTCCACTGCAAAGTGTCACCTTTATCCAATCTCTCCTTTAAATGTCTTTAAGACAGTGAACATGTACAAAAGACAATTCTATCAGACGATTCTCTGCTTCTTCATACACAAAGGACTTCGATAGCATGAGTCCAAAGCATGAAGTACCAGGTAGCCTGACATTTCAAAGCATATTACGAAGAAAACATGAAAAAGAATATATGATAGACGCAAAATAAACAACATCACGAACACTAATCCTGACTGGACCCTTTATAAATATCATTTACCAAACCAACTGTAGTCGATATAGGACCAAGAATCTTCTGTCGATTATAAAAATTGATATTCGACATGCACAATATCAACTAGCCACAATCCTCATCGAATTTCCTTTTTTAACATACACTTTCTCGAGAAAAAGGGAGCCACAGTTCATCACGGACTATCCAACGGATTACCTTAGTATGCATCAAAAGGCCGAAATTGTGCTTCACATATGATCCTTTACTGCTGCTAACCCTCCTCTTTTTCTCACAGCATAAATTTTTGTTTAACCACCACTCACAATTCCAAAAATTTACCTTACCACTCTTCTTTCAACCATTATTGTCATGCCTAAATAAAGTTCATCGAAACCCAGCACACCACCATACTGTATGGTCGGTTCAATTACCATTTTCTAGGCCTTGTCCTTCAGTGATGTAGAAAGAAGGTCATCCAAATATTCCAGCTCTCCAATTTAGAAAAATTCTGGTGACTGTGTGCCACCCATTTTTTAGTAGCCTGATGATTCATTTTACGTATCGATTCGCCCCTTAACAACCAAGAATAGCATAAAAAAGAATGAGAGGGAACAAGGTTATTATATGAGTCAAATATTTACAAAAGAAACAATACCGCCATCATTTCCTAAACAAGATACGCTAAAGGTTGCCAACACTTTTAGAGAGCAGCCCTAAATGTGAAACTGTTTGGGCAAGGGGTTGTACCAACTTACCCAAGAGTGGGTTTCTCCTTCGAGCTGCATAGCGGAAAAATTAAATTTAGTTAGATCACAATGACAATAATTGGAATAATTCAAAAGAAAATCACACTTTCAGCAAGCGACACATTACTATCAAATACGAAAAGGAACCCCCATATTTGATCCACATACGAAAACGGAAAATTATGGAGATCGCCCCCGAACGTCCGATCCGAGTCCGTATCAGGGTTGAGGGTGTTGGGCGTTGCCCCCGCCAAATTAAAGCAACCCATCTCGTATGAAACAAGAAAAGAATACAAATCTGGCAGACCAAGAAATATCATTGAAAACATCGAGGAAGGATGGGGAAAACATCTTCAGAGACCAAAGAACGGACAGAGACACCTCCGCGGTCGGAAAAGTCGGACAAGAAAAGAAAAGCCGAAAACAGAAACGAAAGGATCAGACAGAGGAAAGCGATTGCCACAGGCTTCCCCTTCCATATTTACCTCATAAACCGCGACCGTGGGAGGATCGGAGCAGGGGAGACGAATCGAAGGGGAGGAGGGGACGAGCCGCTAGCTGGTCGTGATAGCCGAGACCTGTTTGTTTCCCAGGTCGTGATGGGGGACGAATTCAAGGGCAGATATTTCCACCGGAATCCGGAAAAAATTTAATTAATAACCACAATAATGAAGCCGTCAAGATGACGTCATCCTCGGCGACTAATTGCCCCGTTCGGGAGCTCTAAGCCCAGAAGATCAGAAACGGGTCCCACACGGAGCTTCTTTCTATAATATTACCATTTTAGGTAACACGAGACGAACATATCGGAGCTATTTAAAGAAGCATCATAAAAGTCCAGAGAAATGGGTATATAAATAATTATTGAATTCATTGGAGTCGAGAATGAGTTATATTTCATTGAATTTTGTTCAACTGGGCAAATCCTTTGCATTTAATAAATACGTATATCCACTCCACCTTATTAATTGGGAGGATATTTTTTTGGAAAAATAACTGAGAAAAAAATATAGTAGGCACTGAAGAGACTTCTAAAAACCTAGTCACTTCATTGAATAGACAAATTAAAGTAAACCCCATTTAACTGAGGATATTTCAAATAGGGAAAGCATGCAACATTTCAGTCTAACTTTTTTGAACGTTGACTATGGAAAGTCAGGCCCAAAAGTATTGAGTCAATACCCCTCCAAGTCTGAAGAGTTTCTAATCAATCACTCTACAACAAGCCATCCTTGGTCTTTCTTCATGTCTAGTTAAGCTCTTAGCCAAGCACTAGATGGGCTACACTGCCACATTAGCACACATCCTACTCCAAGCATTCATTATGCTGCATTATTCTAAGTTGATGGGAAACTCCCAAAGTGTTTGTGGTAGATTTGAGTGGGACCCACTAACTACACTAACATTTCACCATCAAAGATCATGTAAGAGAAGGCATATGGTAGCCTACTCAACACCTTTGTTGACTAAATAAGCACTTACAAGATCAGAAGGATAGAGCCAAGAGCATTTACACTAATGAATTAAACTAAAAATAAAATCATATATATGAATAATCTACTAAATGATATGACGTCATGGAATAAAGTGCTGGTGAACAAAGTAAGGTGTTGATATATCAGTTCATCATTTTGGTATGCCCTTTCTTTGGCATAAAAATGTGGACAAAATAAAGAGACTATTGACTCTTGTTGGAAAAGCACTATTTGATTAATGGTAGAGTTTTTTTCTAACCCACTAAGCCAACTTAGCTTATCAACCACTCATGAGGATGAATTGAATGCAATAAGTTATTGGGAAGGCAGTCTTCACATTCATAATTGAGACCACATTCATGAGGATGAATTGAATGCAAGAAGTTATTGGGAAGGCAGCCTTCATTCAAGATAGTTTTTTTCTCTAGCAAAGTGAAAGAAATTGGTTCAAGGGGATGAACCAAGATTTTTTAATTTAATATCATTCACCAAATAAACACAATTTTTAGTTAATTGAAAGCATAAAATGATTTCTAGATAAAGTTACCCTTAGAGCTTTTTTTCTTCAATGAGTACATATGGCAGAAACTCCTCTTTAGATCAATGTGTGGGAAGATATTATCAATGCAAAGTATGAAAGATCTCGTCTAGATTGAGACAAATTTTTAGAAGTTCAACTCAAGGAAAACTTTCCAATTTGTCCACATGCTTCAAGAGAAATGATGTTTAAAATGTTCAAATCAAGGATGATTGGGGGATTTTATTGAGGTGTTCGCCTCAATCCCACACATAGTGGGAAGAGGTCCCACCTAACACATGAAAATGCCTCAAATGGTTTTCTAATGGGGCATTCTATAGACAGCACCCCAATAAGTCTAGAGATGGCCAATGCAATGGTCAGCCCATTAAGGCTGGAGCCTAGAAACAAAATGCGAAAGTGATTGGCTCATTAAGGTTGGTGGAAGAAGATTAAGCATAAAGATAGTCAAACAACAAGAGCATAAGAAGAGGACCATTACAACTACAAGAAGAAACTGAGGCTACTAGAAAGGTGTGTGAATTATCTAAATTAACTCCCTCCCTCATGAAGAGAAGGTTCCTTTGAGGCCCCTTTTAGTTATCCCTTATTTGTTTTCCTTTTTCATGTTCCCTATCTTCTCTTATCTCTTTCTTCTTGACTTGTTAGACTTTTGATAAATATTTATCTATCACTAAGAATTAATTAATTATCTCATTGATTTTTTACATTAATTAATCATAATAAGCATGAAGTATTACATATCATCACATTAAAGAAAAGGTTAAAAGAAATGTATAAAATGACACTAAAAAATAGTTATATCTACATCATTTATTTATGAATTTAATTAATAATATTTAATAACCTTTTTCCAAGGTTATCACCTTCAAATTTTATCTCAATTTATCAAGAACAAGGGTTTAAAATTTTTAATTTTCTTCTAAGATTAATTTCTATGGATTTTGTCAAAGTGAGAAGAATTATCATGAAATGTTAAAGTTCAAAGACCCCAAATGTGAGAAAGAGCACATTGGCATATAAAAAAATTGAACACAATGCCCAAAAGATAGGACTTAATTCGGCCATACAAATGATTGAGAAAGAAGGCCCAAAAAAGGTGTGGGTATATAAACTTTGAAGAGGGCAAATGAAGAAGGATTTTTCATGTGCAAATAGATGGTGTCAGTTGGATGAGACACAACTGAGTCCTCAAGATTGCAAGCATGATATCTTACCTTTCTATCTCATCTTTTAGCTCCTTAGTCTCCCTTTTATTTTGTAGATGATGAGTATCATTTAATAGATGACATTTCATTGAGTTTCTAGTGAGTTTTTCTTCTCTATCTCTAATTTCTCATGTCTTGGTGGTGACACCAAGGCAAAAGAAAGGAGATCGGTATCAACTCATTTAGTTTCTTTCAGATTTTTGAGTTTTTCTATATACCTTACTTTCTTACAAATCCAATGAATGTTGTATCTCTTCCAAAGATAATGTTTTGGTGATTTGGTGATAGAGTCATTAAACATATCATTAGAAAATCATTTTCTCAGTAAACAAAGAAGATATGTATTTATTCATATTTCTTTCATATTTATAATTTTTCTTAAATACTTTACTTATGAATCCAATGAATGTTTCATCGTGTCCAAAGATCATGTTTTGGTGATATGATGATTTAATCATCATGTGCATCATAAGAAATCATTTTTGGGTTTCTTGGTTTGACATTTCTATACATTGCATCTCATCTCATAAGTGGCACATGGAGTTTGGTCACAATCTCTTGCAATGTATTGGTTTATTTAGTTTCCTATCTTCCATAATTTTTTCACAATCTTAGAAAGTTTTTAGAATAGGTTTTTAGATTTTACAAAAATCGTTTCTTATTTTTCTTTCTTTTTGACCATTTCTTGGATCAAATCTAATTTTATGAGTGACGCATGAATTTAGTTTAATATTTTTGGGAAAATTTAGCATATTTAGTTTCTTATCTTATCTTATCTAATTTCTTTGAAATTTTTTTAATGTGCTTATTATAGGCTTCTTGATTTTATAATAACTATTTTCACTATTTTTTATGTTGTCGATTTCTTACTTTCAACCTCCAATAATTTTGTTGTTCGAAGAGTGACAAGTTGAATTGCAAGAAAGTTTTTAGGGATATTAAATAAGAGTTAGTTATCTGTATTTTCGAATTTTTTCCCAATTTTTAGAGTTAAATACCCTTGGCATTCATAATTTACAAAAACTATTATATTATTCCCATTTTTCCACACTTTCTATGTTAAAATGATGCTCTCAACTTTATGATTTCCTAAAGGATCGATCTGAAATTCATATATTTAAAGAGATTTACTTGGGTTTTCAGTTATGAATATTAAACTTGAGTGTTTAAATGAACAATGACTTTTGGCATATCAACCTTCACTCCATAGGAATTTACACCATAATATTATTTTATTTTCACATCTACCTCCCTTTTCTCTACTACATCTGAGCACTTACTAATTTGGTATCAAAATAAAGGAATGGCTCTCAAAGTAAACAGTCCGTAATGAGAGGGTTACAAGAAGGAATAAGAGGAACTCTAATGTATATAATTGACAAAGAGCAAGAAAAGAAATAAAACTCTAACAAGCATTGAGGAACAATTAGGAAGAAATTTGACAACAAATTGGAGTTCTCAAGTAGGGCATGGAGAAGAAATTGAACCTAAACTCTAATTAGCTTGATAAAGAGAAATTTTTTCTTACCCTATTGGAAGAATGGGCAACAAGAGTCTAGCAACTAACAATCCAACATCAATGAAGAAAAATGAGGGGGTTGCAAAGACAACCCAAGGCATCACAGCCCGTGCCTACTTCATCACTAACTAGGATAATAGGTAGACCATTACCACTGACCATTCCTCCATCCATGGTCAAGAAGAAGACTAAAGTTACCAACATTCAACAACTTAGACCTAGAATGGTATGTATTTCAAGCCAACTTATATATTTTCACATATTGACTCTAGGCTACTAAAAAACTATCTAAGGCCATTCTTAATCTAGATAACAAGGTATTCTCATGATTCTAATAGGTGGATAAGAGGAGATAATTTCATAGATAGGTTGAAATGGACCAAAATTGAGAACAGTTCAACCCTAAGCAATCTAGCACACTTTCTCAATAATTTCTAGAACTTTCATAATGGAGAATAATTTTAAAATATAGAGATAAATTCAAGCTACTTTTGAGTATAATTTGAAATATCATTAAACAAATTATGAAGAACACATTATGAAATGATATGTGAAGAGAAATTCAAATAGGAGTCTATGTGTTAAATCCTATTTGACTAAAGGCAATCATGAAGGTACACAAAGAGTTGAGCTGAAAATAAAGACCATCACCAACCTATGATCAACCAACCAACCAATATTGATTTGCTCAACCCTCGAAATCAAAAACTTTGAACTTTGAATTTTGAATTAAGGAAATAAAGAGCACTGAAGCTCAACTTTTCTCATTGGAGAGATTACGGAAGATCACAAAGAGCGTAGACGATTGTGGCTCAACCTAATCATACTGATAAAAGGAATAATTAAATCTAAAAAAGATGTTGAAGGGAGCTGCACATATTTTTCATTCAAACTGATTTAGACTTTCTACTAGAGTTGACTAAGACAAAGGATTGATCGATTGACATAATAAGTGAAGATTGGACATAAAAAACCTTGAAGTGTCCCTTAAGTCTCTAGCTAAAAGAGTTACCCAAGCTCTAAGGTTTCAAGGAGAAGTCAACTACAAATTAGTGACCATCCTGGTCAATAGTGGAACGACCCACAACTTCATTAGTCACAACATCATTTAGAAGCTTATCTTGCTAGTTTT
The DNA here is from genome assembly GCA_024713555.1 of Spirodela polyrhiza. Taxonomy (NCBI): domain Eukaryota; kingdom Viridiplantae; phylum Streptophyta; class Magnoliopsida; order Alismatales; family Araceae; genus Spirodela; species Spirodela polyrhiza. The sequence continues at coordinate 2,067,554 of CM046540.1, forward strand.
GACAACCTTAAGTTATCATGTAATCATTAGAACTAGAGAGGAGGTAATTAGCTTGAGAATTTGTAAAAGAGTCACGTTCAACTTATATGTAATATCCATATGTGAAGACATTGATTCTACCAATAATCACTGTCGACATCATCCTCAACATTTAATGTAAGAAGGCTAAGAAAAATATCAAGATAGATTTCAAATGCTAGACTCATTCCTCTCAAATATGAATAAAGTAAGTAATCATGAAAGGAGAGCCTTTAGAAAATCAAAATACCATTACAATCAAGAGAATGATCAACCATATTAGAAGGGGGATTTTTACTAAAAATTGTTCCAACTCATATAGTAAGAACCCATATAAATCTCATCTTCTCTAATGTCTAAAATGCAACTCCAATTTCCAAAAAATTTCAACTACAACAAGAGACTCTTGCCTAGCAAAAGTATTGATCACAAAATTCTTATGAAGCCTAGCTTGAACCCAGTCAAGTACCCATACTTTCAAAAAACTAAATTAGAAAAATAGGCTCATGAAATGTTGTTAACAAGTATTATCTAACATTCAAAAAGCATGTTCTCAACCCTCACTCTTCTCAATTTGATGAAGAATGGATAATAGTGGTTATGTGCAGATTACCACACACTCAACACTTAACAAGACAATAATTAAATTAAAATTTCTAATTCTGATTGTTGAGAAAACATTGGACAAATTGAATGGAGTATAAATTTTTTCAAAACTAGACATTCGATCTAACTGCAATTAAATCTAAGTCAAAGTAGAAGATATTCAAAAATAACTTTTCAATTTTACCAACACCAACAATATTTCAAGTATTGATGAATAAATTTTCTAAACATTCCTTTGTCAATTTGTCCTAATATTTTTTTCGTAGATTCTAGTTTACATAAGAATTTAAAAAATCACAAATGTCATTTATTCTAAACATTTTAAATTCTTCAAAATCATCAAACATTAACTTGAAGAAAATATTTCTTTAGACAGCCTCACATCACTCATCTAGGCCATTTAATTTCAATAGATGGTGCCACCATAGATCTAGAGAAAGTTGTACATGTCTTGCAATGACTATCCCCATCCAATCTCTACAAACTTTGTAGATTCCTTTGACTTCATGGTGTACTACAAGCATTTGATTATAAGATATAAAATAATAGATTGGGCACTTATTCAATGTTCAAGGAAGATGCTTTCAATAAAAGCCTTTAGATTACCTTAAGACAACATTGATGACTATTTCAATACTTTTCCTCTTTGATTTTCTTAAATTTTCAAATTAGACTTAGATGCCTCTAGCTTCAAGGTGAGTGTAGTCCTCAAGCAACAAAAGAAACCCAATACTTACTTTAATCAAGCCTTGCTTACAATGAACAAATTGAAATAAATAAATGAGAAAGATTTTATGGTTTTCATCATCACAACCCTCAAATGGAAGTATTTCTTACTAAGACAAATTATTTTTCATTTATACTAGGCAAAGAAGCTTGAAATGTATTATAAAACAACAATAGGTCATATCATATTAACAAAAGTAACTCTTGAAGACTATCCATTTTAATTATGAAATCAAGTTTAAAGTTGGGACATAAAAGAAGTTGGTGGATCCCCATCAAAAGCACCAAACCAAGTTTAGTTATAGATTATGGAGTTATCTTGACCAAAATTACTAAATTTAGCCCAAATCTCATAAGAAAATCAAGAAGATTCTTCACTTTGGAAAATCATCAACAAACTCTTCCAAAAATTACCAAAATTGACTAAATTATTCATTTTAGCAAAGTCACCTGCTCTAAAAAGAGTGATTGATAATCTATATAAGACTTCAACACTATTCTACTAAAGGACTTCAACATTATGTGGGCATTCAAGTGTTTTGTGAACTTACTTTCAAATCACTTGAAATGTTTGTTAGATGCATATGAAAGTTTGTGTGAGGAAGTATGTAATTAAATGTTCAACTTTTCAAATAAACAAATCTTGAGCCTTTTCTCTTATCAAACTTCTACAACCCTCTCATAATTTTAGAGAATTTAGGAAGATCTGACCATGATCTTTATTTAAGGTTTGGCCAATTCCATAAGATTCAATGTGATACAAGTCATCACAGATCATCTAAGTATGCCCATTTTTCTCTCCTCTATCATTCTTTCTCCGCATAAGATATAACTCAAGTTTTTATCCACAACATTATTTGGCTCAAGAGGTTGTCAGATTTAATCATTATTGGTCATAATATAATTTTTATAAGCACTTTCTAGAGAGAACTATTCAAGTTCTAAAGTATAAATTTGGGTCAAATCAACTTTTATCATCCTTAGACTAATGGCTAATCCAAGGTGGTGAATAGAAGACTAGAGACTAAACTCTATTTATAGATCACCCTTACTAATAGAGTCAATAACTAACTTGAGCTAAATTCTAATTTAATATGAATTTCAACATTTTGTAAGCACAACTTCATTTTAGATTATCTATGGATGTGATCGTCCCACCCTCCTACAATATTAGGTACAATTGGCAAAAATAGGTGACTTGAATTAGTTCTCCAATAAGTGGGATGCCACCTTAACCCAATTGATAAGAGCTCAAGTTCACATGAAATCTCACATTGTTTGCAATTGAAGGGATCTAAAGTTCAAAGGAGGTCATTTCATTTACCTCCATCTACAGTCACATCAATAGAGATCCCTCACAAGGCAACCATATAAAAAGTTAGCCCAATGTTTCTTCAACCCATTTAAAATGTTCTAACACATTGGGTTAGTAGCATGTTAGTTAGATCTCTTGTCCACCTCCATCCATTCAATCTTTTATGTCTCTCAATTAAAAAGAATAGTCACTTTAACACTCTGTAGCTCAATCAGCTCATTATAATTAGATGAAAACCTCACGAGGACTAAGAAAATATTCATAGTCTTTTCATTTCATCATAAAATTACTAGGTTAGAAGTCCTAATCTAATGATAGGATCTATCATTCAACAAAAATTACATAGGAATCAACTCAAGCCATCCATCAATAAATCCCAAAATTTTACCTTGAAGACAAGGTAAAACTCATCAAAAGAAGTATTATCGAGGCACAAGCCTCAGTCCCTCACCCACATGAGAAGAGATCTCAGCCGACATGTAAGAACACCTATAATAGTAGTCTACTACTAGGGCAATCCATAGACTGCATTTTGATAGGCCTAGAGACATGATATAGTGATTGACCTGTTAAGGTTAGAGTTTGTCACTAGAGCATAGAAGCAATTGGCCTAGTAAGGTTGGAACAAAACGGCTAAGTGTAGAGATAATTGAGTAGTAAACACATAAGAAGATGACTGTTACAACTATGAGAAAAAATTGGAGCTATCAAAATAGCATGTGAATTATCTATGTACCATCATGTGGAGAGTTGGAGATTAGTTGTTGGGGCCCAACTATTAGTAATCAAAGACAAGTCCAACCTAATGATATGGAAAGGCGAATCAAAAAACAATTCTAACTCAATCACTAGGGAACAAAAGAAATAGCTACATAACAAACTATTAGAGACTGATACACAATAGAATCTAAAAGAATGGGCCGTGGAATGTCAAGAAGTGTCAAATGTGGGGGAGAAGTAGTTACAACCTAGTCATGGCTGGAGGATTTCTAAGAGGCACTCCATAAATCAACGTAACAATTTTTTTTATTTCTAGAAGGGTCTTCTTCGGACTCCTTTAAATAAGAGTGCATTATTGAAGAAAAAATGACGAAGTATTAGTTAGAGTGATTTCTTGTTCTCTATGACTATGAAGGCTCCCTCACTATTAAGGTGAGATCCTCATTCTCATGTCGTGAAGGCGTATTCCCTTCCCCCTTTCTGCCCTTTCATCTGCTCACATCCCCTTCACTCACTAATCTCCACTTGAATACTACACACAAGTGTGATTACGACATGTGTTGTGTAATTACATCTCAGTAGGGGTTACTCCTCACCCTCATGTACTCCTCTATCTAAATCCATATTAAGTATAACCTCTTTGTCCCACAACAAAGTGGTATTAGAGCCCCACTACTCTAAAATTCTACTCTTTGACTCCCACTTTATACATACAAGGCTGGGCATAGAATATTCCATTGTAGAAAGCTTAGTTACACTTCTTATAGCGAACGACACACCTACTTGGGCCAAGCAGCTTCTTAAAAAGTTGTCCACCTTAGCTAATTGTGTTGATAGACTTGAGCAAGATCGTCTACCCACAAGAGTAACAATGGCCAACCTATCCACCAGAGGAAATGGTCTTGACGACTCCACACCTAGTTAGATGGATCACCCGTCTAATAGTTAATAGGACATGGTTGCACGAGGCGTCAATGTTATGACACCTTACTTCGACAACTCCATGGATCCCAAAGATTATGACAACTAGGAATCTGATATAGACAATTATTTCTAATGGTTTAATTTGTCGAAGGATCAAAAAATAAAGTTCACCCAAATGAAACTAGTGGGACAAACAAAGATCTATTGAAGAAATCTAGAGATATTGATCCAATAACATCATGAACTGCCAATCCACACCTAGCACAATATGAAGTTAAAACTTTGGGAAAACTACTTACCTCCTTATAAATCTAATTTATCAAACCAACAACACCAATTTAGGTGGGGAATGGCACTCTATGTAGATACATTACAAGGTTTGATGAGTTTCTCCTCCGTTGTGAGGTGGATGAGGAGTTGAGTGTCACACTCCTCTATGTAGAGGTGGAGCTCGCACGTGAATTTCAAGGGGCAGAACCGACTATCCAATGCATCATTTACTCAATAGACATAGGCCTGTCAAATATCGCCCTCGAAATTAAGAAAGGTACCCTTATTCTAACCTGGGAAGATTCCATGTGCTCTACAATCTTCTTCGCCTTTTTCAAGCTCTAAAGCTCCGCAACAGCCTGTACCCATTCTCTGACCAAGTTCTTGGAAAAATGGCACAAATGATCATCTAACGTTCTCTGCCTGACTTAGACCCAAGAGATATGGTTTGGGTCGTAATGCTTTGATAATGTTCCCCTAATCCATCCACAACCATACTTCTCTTGGACTGCCAGACTATATTCAAAGAATTATTTGTGGACGATCTTTTCCCATCGCTATCCTCATTTGGAATATTTTTGGACGGAGAATGGGTGATGATTCACATAAGAGTTAAATGTTGGGCTTCAACTTGTAATAGTAAGTTCCACATGCGAGGAGCCACTCCATTTAAAGTCTTGAGATGGATTGGTATCAATGCATATGTTGTGGGCATTCCTAAAAGTTGGGCCATCCATCTTGTATTAAATGTTATAGATTTAGTGCCCTATCATGATCCGATTGCTAATGCAAGAGGGTTTGAAGAACACTTAGAAGATTGGAACAAAGAAGTATTAGACATTGCAAATGTGTCATCACCTAATCTAGGAGAACGTTAGACAATCCCTCAAGATCACATAGAAAGTATTGTTGATTATCAAACAATACCAAGTGCTCACAATAAAGCTCCCAAAGTTTTAGTACAGTGGAAAAACAAAGGTCCTTTGGAAGATTCGTGGATAACTCAAGAAGAATTGGAAGTAATAGAAATTGATCTAGAATCACACTCGACAGAGTCAAGTCTTCTTCTACTGAAGGAGAATGTTGGGGCCCAAATGTCGGTAATCAAAAACAAGTCCAACCTAATGGTGTGGAAAGGTGAATCAAGAAACAATTCCAACTCAATCACCAGGGAACAAGAGAATCAGCTACATAATAAATTACGAGAGATTGATGCGCAATAGAATCTAAAAGAATGGGCTGTGGAATGTCAAAAAGTGTCAAATGTGGGGGGGAAAGTAGTTACAAGACGGTTGTGACTGGAGGATTACTGAGAGGTGCTCCATCATGAATTAGTGTAATAATTTCTTTTGTTTCTAGAAGGGTCTTCTTCTCACTCCTTTTAAGAGTGTATTCTTGAAGAAAAAATAATAAAGTATTAGCTAGAGTGATTTCCTATTCTCTATGGCTGTGAAGAGCCCCCCATTGTGAAGGCAAGATCTCAGTTCTTTTTTTTTTTTTTTTTTTTGAAAAGAAATAGAAGATCACTCGAAAAATAATGATCTACCCATACAAAATTCACACCTAGATGGTAATACCAGACAAGAGAAACTGGCCCATCCTATCCTACCCCCCCCCCCCCGTCATTGCTGGTCTGTTACCAAACTAGAAGGCTACGAGGTGGTCCACGTCTTGAGTTACAGCCTCCACCGATGGCAATCTCCCACGGAAAATAATATCGTTACGGTGCAACCATAATGACCATAGGACTGTAACTCTTCTCCCCCCTTTCTACCTCTAATCTATTGTGTCCTCTCATCATGACTGCCCAAGTGTCATTCATGGACATGCTGCCCGCCAGCCGCTGAGCTCCCTATATAGTGCGTGCAAAATTACAATAAAAAAATAAATGTATGTCATCTTCCCTCCTACTTGTGCATAACATGCATTCCATTGTCTCTTCTAGGAAGAATCTCTATTGTCTAGCTCGCGTCATCAATTTGTGTCTAAGTACTAACCAGGCGAAAAACCTCACCTTAAGGGGCAACCTCTATTTCCAAATGATCTTGCATGTGTCTAGAAGGACTTGCGTCTCAGCGGTGTCCCCTTGTAATTTCTTTTACACCTTCTGGACTGAGAAGGTGTTGTTCCTCCATACCCACCCATCTCGAGCTCCAGTCACTAGGCTCCATTGTGCCAATGTATTTTGTAGTCTCAACAGGTCCTCCATTCTTTGGTCCGTGAGGCTATCCTGCAAAACTGGCCATCATTCTCCGTCCCAATAATCCTTAACCTAAGCATTTGGATGGTGTGTCAACCTATACATGCATGGAAATGCCTCACAAAGAGCTCCTCCCCCAGCCCAATCATCTTCCCAGAAATAGAATCGAGCACCATCTCCTAGAGCTGCCGAAAAAAGCTCTCTAACACGGGGGAATACAGATCTTAGCCCCATCTAGAAAGCCGATGCCCCGCGCTTTGGTGCCTCCTAATTCTCCCATGCCAAGCCATGCCCATATTTGTCTCCGAACACCCTCTTGATAATGTCCTACTCTGGTCCAACTATCCGTTTCACCCACTTCATTAGGAGTGCCACATTCATATCATGTAAATGTGTCACTCCTAGTCCCCTTTTTATGTTGGCTTGCGGACCACCTTCCACGATACCAATGGCATGCCTCTGTTTTCCTCCGGTCTTGACCCTTTCCATAAGAACCTCTACATCAAACCCTCTAATCTTTTGCTAATTCCCACTAGAAGCTTGAAGACAAAAAGATAAAATGTAGGTATCGCTACAAGAACCGTCCTCAACAAGACTAATCAACCGCCTCTAGAGAGGATTTTGGTTTGCCACCCCTCTAGCCACTTTTCTACCTTATCAACAACTAGCTGCCAACCCCTTCAACTGAGTCGTCTATTTATCAAAGGCAAGCTCAAGTACCTCAACGGTAACAAACCCACTAGTGTCTCAAGTGCTCTAGAGCTCCGAGCCTCCTGATCACTGAGCATACCAAAGCCAACAGAGGTAGATTTCTCCCAATTAATATGCAAACTCAAATAGTCTGCAAAGATATTCAATAGCATGGACACATATTGAGCCTCCTCAACCAAGCCCTCAATGAAGAAGATAGTGTCATCTACATATTGTAGGATAGGTATTCCAAGTGGGTAGCTTGATGTCTAAAATCCTTTTAGCATCCCCCAAGAACACATTTGTGACACACTAATGGCTAATGTATCTGCTGCTAGGATGAACAGTAGAGGTGCTAGAGAACATCCTTGTTTGACCCCTCTTTGTGGCCGAATCCATCCCCCCTCTGCACATCCATTCACTAAAACCGAGAAAGAATGTAATGTCACACACCTTTTCACCCATTTCACCCATTCCTCTGGGAAACCTCTTTTGCATAAAACCACCCATAAGAAGTTTCATTCTAGAGAGTCGTATGCCTTTGCAAAGTCAACCTTCTATAAAAAACCTTTAGTACCATTTGTCTTCCATGCGGAGATAATCTCTCCTGCCAATATAGCACTATCCACCAGCTGCCCCCCAGGAATGAAAACTAATTGAAATGAGGTGATAAGCTCACCCATCACCTCTTTAAGTCGGTTTGCCAAGACTCTAGCCACAATTAAGTATATGGAGTTTGATAACACTATAGGCCTAAAATCACTCACATTGATCGACCCCTAATGTTTTGGAATTATAAACAAATGAGATTTATTGATCCTCTCCATGTCCGCATATTTGATAGTAGCTCCTCCAAGATGGCCATGACATCCTCCCACACCAACCCCCAAAACTCCTTATAGAAAAAGACTGGTATACCATCCGGACCTAGGGCTCCTTCTCATGTTGTGAAGGCGCATTCCCTTCACCCTTTCTGCCTTTCCATCCACTTGCATCCCCTTTGCTCATTGATCTCCGCTCAAGTGTTGCACACGAATGTGATTACGATGAGTGTTGTGTAGTTACATCTCAATAAGGGTTACTCTTCACCCTCATATACTTCTCTGTCCGAGTCCATATTAAGTCTAACCCCTTTCCGTCCCACAACACTAGCAATCTTAAAGTGGCGTCCCCCCCCCATTCCCCAAGAGAAGGTCCCTCCGAAATCCCTCTCTAGTTATCCCTGTTTCTCTCTCTTCTTGACTCGTGTGACCTTCATTCCGCTGAATCTACAGCAAATACAGTCTGTTTTGTTTTTAAATTTCCCTCTCTTTCCCACCGGGATGCCCATTAGATTTCCATGACAACGGTGTCAGAAATCTTCTGCATCCACGGGTTTCATTTGAGAATTGAGTCCCATTTCCCTTTCCCAATTCTGGTGCTGGGCTGTTGTTCAGCTGTTTCGAGGCCATTTTTCTGAGAGACTGTGATCACAAATAGGAAGAAGACGTCGGGGTGCGGGGGGGAGCCCCAAATGGATCCTGAATCCTTGTCTAAGAGAGTGAGAGATTTTGCTGAACTAGATTCAGATTGATGAAGATATAATTTTGAGAATTTCCCACGGAGGAGCCTCACCTGGCCGGCATTGGTGAGTATAATCAGAACAGAAATTTCCGGATCAGGCGCCGTAGTTCCCCGAACGCAGATGCTGTTCTTGTCGAAAACACCGCGATGCATCCACGAAGAGAAGAGAAGAAGATAAAATAAGAGAAACCTAACCAGCGCTCGCACGAATTTGCAGGCAATCCTCCAGCAAGAAGAAGAAGAGAGCAAAATTGCCAGGAAACATTCCCAGGAGCGTCCGCTGTGGATGCTTACGACTTCTCACCGGGAATCTCACTCGGAAGAATCAGCGGCGGCGGCGGCGACGCCGTCCTGTTGGGATCGGAAGGACTTCTCCTCCTCTTCCTTCAGGAGCCTCTCCATGTCCCGCAACCGCGTTCCCACGACGCTGGTGACGAGAACTGGCGATCGGGATGGAGAAGAGCGGCAAGAGGAAAGAAGGCGGCGGAGGAGGAGGTGAGAGAGAGCGGCCACGAGAGATACAGCAGAGGTGGAAGGAAGGAGGCGGGGAATCACCTGCAGCAGTTCCGAAGGTCCACACCCAGAGGATCTTCAAGCCCGGGCTCTTCTCCCTCCACCTCAACATCCCCTCAACTGGAGCCTTCGTTCCTCACCAGGACAAGCCTCGACTCAAGGTGTGAGAAGCACCCTCTCTCTCTCTCTCTCTCTCTCTCTCTCTCTCTCTCTCTCTCTCTCTCTCTCTCTCTCTCTCTCTCTCTCTCTCTCTCTCTCTCCTCTCTCTCTCTCTCTCTCTCTCTCTCTCTCTCTCTCTCTCTCTCTCCTCTCTCTCTCTCTCTCTCCTCTCCCTCCCTCCCTCCCTCTCTCTCTTGCTGAGAAAAAAATCGATTCTTCACAACGAGAGTATATTTAACTAAGGCTAAGAAAAATATTTCATAAGAGGAAAATACTAAACATAGAAAGAAAAATATTCTCCTGAAATATAAAAAATAAGAAAAATATTCATCCTTTAGCCCAATGCTACTCATACATAAAAAGTCATACATTTTTTAAAATATTTTTTAATATTCACACCATTAATCTGTGATATGATCTCCCAAGCAAAAATCCAACGTGACTATAGTTGTTAATCGCACGAAAACCATGCATTTCCATTTATATTTTATATACTTTTCTACAATAAAGAAGGCTCCACTGATTGGCTCTCAAAAATATATTATTTAAGATTTTTCTAAAATTATAACCTCTAATATTGGTGTTTTTTTTTGGTCTTGCAAATATGAGATACATCAATATAACCCCAAGCTTGTCATTTTACTAACTAATTTGGGGTCAAGCTAGGGTCTCATTCTTTGGACTTTCCCAAAATAACTTGCAGAACGGGGTATAAAGGCCTAAGTGAGGCAATCTATAAAATTAAATCAGAAATATGAAACCATTATATTGTTAACTTTGGGAATGAAAATTGTAATACAATTTGTACTACCATGAATAATCAGTATATTGCTGCTTTGTTATTTCGCAATGTTGAGGAATAACAAACATGAATCCCTCCATTTGAAGTCCTTCAAAGGTGCCAAACTTTACATCTGGAACCTGTCCTCCTAGCTAGATAGAGATAGAGAGAGAGAGAGAGAGTTTCTTCACATGAAGCCATTTAACAAAGTATAAATACAATTACAAGAGGCTGAGGGTGCATCCAAAGAACCTTTGGTGACAAAACAAACTAGGGCAGCTGGAGGTCACCATGGGAAGCTGAACAATAGATTATGCACTATGCATTGCTTTTCTGGGCTCCCTCTTCAACATATTAGACCAAGTACTCTTTAGTTAACTGCAGCATAGAGTGTAGAACATAATAACAACTGGCATGGCTGATAATTCTCCATGATATGAAGCCCACTAAAGTTAAAAGATTCCAAATCAATGTCATGAAGGATTTCCCAATTCCTGCCTCCAATAAAAAAAAGGGACTATGAGGCCCAATACCTGAGGGAATATGATACAGCAGCTGATGCTCCAGAGCCAACCCCAAAACATCAATCTGGACTGTCATCTTCTTGAATATCCATCAACCAATGCCTTGATATTTTCTGGGGCAAAGAATCTTGCCTGTATGAAAGAAGAACATGAGTAGAATTATAAAGAGCACACCAGTGTGCCTCTCTCAGGTTAGAATCCATAACATAATGCCTTTGTGCAGGTTTACACAAACAAAAGAGAGCCCACATATTATTTTCAGAAGCTCATCAATTGGTATTTGATTATATCCACTATGGATTAAAAAGGTGTCACAGAATTTAAACAGTCAATCTCTCACCCTATGCAGTTTTAAAAGCCCTGTAAGGGTAATTTAGGCGTAGAAAGTAGTACTTTTATCAGTTGTGAATGTCTTAGTTGTAAATAGTAGTCATGAGGTCAAATAATGCCAAGAAAAAACTTACTTGAATGAACATCCTTTCTGCATCACCAACATTACCATTTTGTTTTAAAATTATTCCCTGCAGGAGGAAAAATCAAAGTTATCAAAAAAATTCCTATCATGCGCAAATTAATTGAAAGAACCCAAATGCCTGCTAATAGGGGATGGAAACTTGGGGGGATACGTGGGCCAAAACATATAGCTGTTATGCTCGTGGTCAACCTGAGTTTTAAAGGTCTGACTATGATCAGGACTTTAATGATGCATGACTGACAATATTTGACCTTCAACTTAAGTTGACCCTAAGTGGATGCCAAAAACAATTTATGGGATAAAAACTTGAAATAAATTAAATTATGAGCAAAAAAAATCAAAAGATGATGAGATCAGATATATCTATTAATCGAATAGCTCTCTTTTTATGTGGTTACATCATTCATCATGTGAACTACCACAAGACATTTCCAATCTACAAGAAACTAAAGTCTTCTTAATTTAGTCAATTAAAGTATTAGACCAAAATGGCCTCGATTGTCCCATGTTGTCATATTAGTGAGTAGTTTAGAATATGGGCCCATTAAACCCATACTTGATATTATGGTGTACTTTTCTCCCCTCTGTGTATATAAACATAAATATGTATTATTTATATATTGTCGACAGGACACATAATCCCAAGGAGAGCTGGTTATGTTTTGAAAAGCATAGATATATGCTGAGGAATGTATCGATACCATTTATAGTTGTGTTGACATATTCTGATGACCCTATTACACCTCACGTGTCATGTTGACACAGCCTCTTATTATATTTTCCGTAACAAGTGTCTAGAGCCTTCCAGGGTCTAGTATAAATACCAGACCCCTCTACATTGTAAATAATCCTTTTGAAGTGAAAAAAGGTCATTTCTGTTTGAACTTAGAGTTTTCTCTATATAACTGAGGAAGAATTTTGGTTACAAAATGGTTAGAATCACTCAACAAGAATTATCACAGCTGAAATGAGATGGGCCATTGCAGGACAAAGGGCAGAAAGGTTGGTCCAAAGCTGCCAGTTCCTTTTAGATCAATCTATCACCTTTCTCGCTATGAGTGTTCTCACTCGATAAATAACAAGGGGAGAAAAAGTTCGGTGGAAGATCCTGGTATGCCCTGTGGCCGTCATCTTCCTCATTGGGCTAAGGAACCGCTTCTAAAGGGAAATGGTAATCACTTACTACCTTGACCCTTGTCGTCCATGGCACAATGGGTAGCCCTTCTCCCAACTGTTCACCTCCATTCTTGCTGATAGTGCAGATAATATTGAAACTCCTCCAAAGAGGCTTCTTCTACCCCCATTTCAATAAAACATCGAATGCTATGCTTTGGCTCTTTCTTCACCTCCAATATCTCTTTCTCTGTTATAATTTATAATGTATCCGGCTCTGGCTTTACCTCTGGAGTCTACTGCTCCGGCTCCAGCTCCAGCTTCCACTGCTCTACCTTTAAGTCCACAATCCATTGCTGCAACTTTGTCTGCAGTGACAAGCTCCTCAATGACGAAGCCCTTGATTGGTACTTGTTCCTAATTTTTCACCTCCATTCGACTGGAATGTACAGTAATGCGGCTGCTATTCCAATCACTCTTCTACTTAGATTACAAGAAGGGCGTCCACTGTACTGTTACAGCACCAGAGTCTCTGGCTCCGGCTCACCTTTTGAATCTACTGATCCGACTTTACCTCCCACATCTACGGTTCCAACTTCAACTCCAGCCCTCATTGCTCTAGCTTCAGTTGAGATGTCTACTTCTTTGGCTCTAGTTCGGGTCTTTACTGAGTCGGCTTTAGATTGACCCTCTGTTTCTTTAACATACTTCCCTGGCTTCCGCATTGGTCTCAGCTCCATGATCTACATATTATGTTACCAATAATTTGCTAAGCAATAGTCATCTTCATCTAATGTAACAAAATTGGAGCAAATTTATGTATCTGCTCCAGCATGAGGAGGTTCAGCGACTCTATTAGAATATTAAACTTTAAAGGCCCATTTGGTCCATATAGGCACATTCAGTGTCATGTCGGTGTGTTGGAAAGTCATTTATCATATGGGCCCATTAGGCCCATATTGTCTTATGATGTATTACCAGCCGCCCCCCCCACAATACAGAAAAATAGGTCTGCAGGGGGGGGAACAATTTGAATTTTTTCCATTTTATTAACTGGTTTTAGCATTAAAGCCATCTTATCCAAAGTTCCAAGAACTTGACCAAAGAACTAGTGACAAATGGAGGATTAGAAACTGATTGATGGCAGCACCTTTTAGGTAAAATGCTGCTCACTAGTTTCACATTTTATGCTTGCGAAATCAGAAATGAATAATTTTTGTTATCACTTGGATACTATGACATAAGGAAAAGATCTTCTCGATCACAAGGAGCCTGATGACGTCACCCAGCCAGATCTTTTTGTTGGTTTGAATAGTTAGCTTCAGGATGCAGGGTCCAGGGTCCAACACCCTCAGACATTAAGTGAGACTAATTGGGAGATAGAAAGACCAGTCTTGCAGCTTGGACAATTGATTTCATGAAGTATATGATCTTTTGTAAGGCAAATTTAGTCAAAACCAGAATTAAAATCTAGTTACATTAACTAAATTCTGTCACTTCTCAAAGAATATGGGATGGAAATCATAATTTGGTACCAAAAACTGAGCGGAATGGCATTTGGTACAATTTGGACGAAGTCTACAAGCTATAACAACCCAGTGAACTCAAGTTCGTCCTCCTGGCAGGCATATTATGTTTCTACATTTAATTAATCAGGATTCAATCTTGTACCAGAAAAGTGTAAAAGAACGTACACAAGGAAGGATGATGTATCTCAATGGATAGGCAGAAAGGTATCGAAAGGCACTCTTCCCTATGACTACTGACATCCAATTACTTATCTCATGCTAGACGATTCAAGTGTTGCTAAAGGTCAACTGAAAAGAAATATGTTCAAGAAGCTCTTAATAGTAAGTATTCCTATATACTCCATTCTCCAAAGCGACATGATTGAAGTTCACAACATTAATATAAACTAGTTTTCTGAAAAAACAATAAGCACGGGAAAATTATAAATTGAACACGAGTATGCAAAACATATTACCTTTGCAAGGTATCCACGGAAATCATTTGGATATGTAGTGATGAGCTGGTCATAAACAGATACTGCATCACTTACATGGCCCCAATCAGAATAGGCCTTCCCAAGAAGCAGATCAACCTGAAACACAAATTTCATTATGCACTTTCCAAAAAAAGAAAATGACAAATCTGATAAGTAACATTTTTGTCAAGAGGAAAAAAGATAGAAACATATAACTAATTATCTCTTGACACCCATCCCAAAAGAAAATTTTAAAAGATAAATCAAATCTACAAAGGAACTACAGATACCACTTTCTTAAATCACACAAAACATCAATAGCAATGCACAATGATGTACATTTCATTATTTCACAACGGTATAGGTTATGGATTTTTAATTTGAACCTATTATGAACAGTTGAAGAACAAATGCCATTCGTCAGGTAAAGCCTACTGAAAGGTTTGTTAAATTTTTTATTTTGGATTTGTTTTATGAACAATTGAGACACCTCTAGAGGCCAGAATGAGTAAGAAAATTAAATGACTATGAAGGAAAAGGTAATGACATCCTTTCAAGTTGTCTATGGTAATAGAAAAGTTGTATACCACAATAGTGATGCAGCCCATTTCCAGCCCAACTCAAGCAGACTAGAGGCTCAACAAGTCAGAAGACCAAATTAACTCAGCTCATGCTCGAGTTGGCCCAGCTCAGGTTTAGTCTTAGACACGTCCTAATTTAGTTTCCTGCTTCTATTTTCGTTTCACACTTTTAGTTGTTTCAGATCTGTTTGAATGACCTAATAACAGAACCCCTTCTTTTTCTCAGGAGCATTCCGACAAAAGCCTCTCTTTTCCTTAGTAGAATTCTAACATAATACCTACTTTTTCTTTGGGGAATTTTAACAGAACCCCCCCTTTCCTAAGAGACATTTTAATAGAACCTTTCATTTTCAGAGATGTTGTAACAGATTTTCGGCCTATTTAAAGATCCCCATTGTAGCTGACAAGGCATTCAATAAATTATACAAAATGTTCCTTCTTCTGAGGTTTTGTCTCTCTGCTGGTGGATTTTGGGACCTCTTCTGTTGATTCTGGGGAACCTTTTCGATCGTGTGGACTCAAGATCAAACTCTTATGGATTCAGGAGTCAAAGTTTCTTCGCTTTATAAATTCAGGATGAAGAATCTTCACAAAAATCATATTTCATGTTTATTCAATGACAAATTTTCAACTCCACGAAACTCAGGCTATGACATGTTGTATCAAATTAAGGTTTACGTTATAGGTTCATCTCTGAAGGTGTCAGAAAGTAAAGAGTTACATATCAATAAAAATGAAGTTTCTGAGGTATTCCCCAATTTCTCTAATGAAACTTCTTGAGTTTCAAGACTGCATTAATTAAAAACTTGAAGTTATGGATGACACATCAAAGTAAATTGTCTCATGTCTGCCTTGAAATTTCAGTCATATGTCGAAAATATTCAAATGAAAATAATATCGGACATACCTTACAAAAAAAATTCAAATGACAATGCAACTTGAAAAGTAGATATGATTATGATGAAAGTAGATATTTTTAGGTGAAAGTCAATTCTCTTAATTTTTATTGACATTTAAAAATAGAAAAAGTTCTAGATTGGATTTTAGAAGTTGAAAGGTTTCTCAAATATATGAAAATTAATGACGAAAAACATGTGAAATTAGTTGCAAATAAAGTAAATGGTGAAGCCTCTCCATGAGGGATCAACTTCAATCTACACGTGTAAGATCAAACAAAGATCTAACTCATTGGGACAAAGTGAAGAAATTGTTAAAATCTATATTCTCCCAAATTATGAATAGATTTTATGCCAACAATATCAAAATTGTAGGCCAGGAAATAAATCTGTGGTAAGATATGTTTAAGCATTTTATAAACTGTCTTCCAGAATTGATTTGACTGAATCTAAGTCCTCTATGATCTCTAAATTTAAAAATGGCCTTAGATAGAATATCGAAGGAAATATAAACTTACAATCACTTTTTAAGCTAAATAACATTGTTATAACATATGAATGCGCTTAAGCCTTATTGGAGAAAGGAAAAGTCAGATCTCGAGATGTTACTAATGTCTCACATTTTCAGTAAGATAGGGTCAGGTACCCTTTCTTACTGAAAATATCTGCTTCAACCACTAAACGAGGAATAACTAGTACTACACCAAAATCAAACGAACCTATTCCATTTGATAAAAGTTCTACATAAAAAATCCTTATATACCTAACCCTCTTCTCAAACATTACAAATGTAACGAAGAAGGATACAAATCAAACACTTGTCCAAAACATACAGTAAATTTCACATGAGCCAGTGAAGAGTAGAAGATCAAGAAGAAATTCAAGAGAACATAGTTGACTGTAACGATGAAGAAAAAGTTTCTCATTCTCTAGTTGTAAGGAGGTATGCACCAAGGAAGAGCATCCCCAATGACATAATGTCTTCAGAATGGGGTACACTATGAGGAGGGAAGGGGGTTGTGTTGTGTTACATCATTATTGGTTGTAGTAGCAATGAAAATATTGTTTCTTCAGCTATGGTCCGAACATTAGAGCTAAAAACTAAAAAATCATCCGCATTCATATAAGATATGCCATATATTATTCGAAATGGAATGTGATGCATCAATTCTAGGAGTAGGAACTGTCTTATCTCAAAAAATGTCCAGTTATTTTTAATAATGAAAAACTTATTAATGCTAGGAAGAAATGGACAACTTATGAATTATAATTTATGCTATGGTTAGAGCATTATATACTTGAGAATTTATCTTGCATATTAATCATCAATCTTTGAAAATCATTAACAGTGAAACCAATGTGAACAAAATCTATGCAAGATGGGTCTTATTTATCTAAAGATTTACTTTTGTCATCAAACACAAATCAGGAAAATTGAACTGAATTGTAGATGAACTAAATAAAAAATCAATATTCATAGTCACCCTTCCTGTTGAAATTATTGGTTTTAAATATTTTAACGAACTTTACCAAGAAGACGAAGATTTTGATAAAATTTGAGATTTTTGTAACGGGTAATCAAAGGATTTCATACTTTGGAAATTTTCCTCTTACGTGGACATCAATTACGTATTCCACATAGCTCACTATGTGAAAAGCTGATTCATAAATTACATTGAGGATTGGAAAGAAAATTGGGGTGTGACAAAACTCTATAATTGATTCATAAATGTTATTTTTGGCCTCAATTAAAGAAGGATGCGGAAAATTACGTGCAAAGATGTCAGATTAGCTAAGTGAACAAAAAATATCAAAATACTGGATTGTATACTCTCCTGTCAATGTTAGAGCAACTATGGGCTGATATTTTTAAGGATTTTATTTAAGGATTATCACGAACTCAGACATGAGAAGACTTCGTTTTCATAGTTGATTATTTTTCAAATATGTCACATATTATTGCATACAAAAAGACAAATGATGTTTTATAAATAGCTGTTTATTTTTCAAAGAGAGCTCATTGACAGTGTTCAAAAGTTAATCACACCAAATCACGACTTGAAGTTTTTCTCACATTTCTAGTGTACTATTTGGAACATAGTACTATCAATCATCCTCAATAGATGATCAAATAAAAATGTCAACCAGACATTTCAAAACTTGATTCGTTGTAGTTCAAAAGAAAAATCAAAATAATGAATTTTACCCTAGCTCAAACAGAATTTGTCCACAACTCTATGTTAAATTGATTTACTAATAGTCGCCATTTTTCATAGTTTACTACTTTCCCCCAAAATTTCTTCCAGGTTTGGTAAACTTATCAAAATACCCTAGAACAAGCATAATAACAAACAAGATGGTAGAGTATGTTAAAACAATACGTGAAAATATCAAAAAATATGTTTCAACTGATAACAATAATTCTAAGAAGAGCTGACAAGAAGAGGAAAAATATTTTTCAAGTTGATGATTTGTTTATGATGTATTTATGGAAAGAATCAAGACCAAAGAAGTCTGTCTCATTAACTTACTAGAAACAATGAGTATATCTACTACCTTAATTCAAGGCTCAAAGTTTCTTCATTCTATGGATTCAAAGTGAAGAATCTTCACTTAAATCCCGTTTATTGTGGAGATGTGATTTCAAATCCATGCAAGTAAAACTGTGTCAAATAGATAGAGGTATATAAAAAAAAAGGTATTATCAGTATAGATCCTTCAAATCAGGCTCAATCCCCTCCAAAAGAGGATGATGATAGCTAGTGACCACAATGAGAGGTGGTGGTAACAAGGAACACAGAACAATGGTAAGTTCTTCCCATTATAATTTACTTTCTCATCTCTTAAGTGTAATGCCAACCCTCTTCTTCTATTGCAGGCTGCAACATTGGCCTACTCTTCATCTTCCTCTCAATTTTTCTTTTTTATACCTTCAAGGAGAGTTTTTTTCTCCCACGGAACCAGAACAAGGACATCTAGTCTGGATGTATAAATTAGGAACATACAATTTGGCTTACCATGATAAACATCCAGTGCATAGTACCCCAAAAAAGGACAAGTTTCCTTTGAAAACTTAAATTTTGCAGATATTTAAGAACAAGAAGAAGATTTATGGAAAGATAAGCCTTGCTTCTTCAGATTTGTTTTATCAACTGCCTGGAAGATCGCTAAGAGGAGAAAGAATTAGGAGGATATGCTAATTAGATAAATGGAACATTGCCTAAGGAAAAATTGAACGATACTACTTCACTTAGAAAGTCAACGTAAAGAACGACTTACTTGAATCGGATCAACAGTGTCACTAGTCATAACATCTGTGCTCACTGACTTGAGGCGTTCCCGACAAGATAAAAGCACTTCCACAGCCTGCATGACATTCGAGGCACCAAATAGAAATTCAATGCATCCAAATAGTAGATACTAAGAACAAAGATAAGCAATGATTAACGGTAAACATGATATTTAGCTAAACCAATAGAATCTGAGATTAAATCTACAGAGCTCCTAGTGACTTATGTTCAAAAGTCTTAACTGACCAACTAAGGCCGGTTTCTAGCCCTCTTCCTAATCAATAAAGATGTCAGTAATAGAGGGGTTAAAGGGCGCTGAAAGGACAACAAAATAGTAGTATTTAAGGTTAATGAGATCACTAGAATTCAAGTAAAATATATTAAAATTTTATCTTAAGAAAATTTTTAATCTAGTATCAGATGAAATTTAAGAAAGGGATGGAAAATTAACAAAAAAAACTTATTAAATGACGGGAAGAACAACAAAACTTAACATTTGTTAGATTGTATAATGGCAATTTTATGAAGAACTAAGGGTATTATGGGAAAGTGTATATAGGGTTCATCCCTATTAAGGGATGTTAAAGGTGAATGAATGTTGAGATGGTTTTTTCGTCGTTCCTCTCCTCTGTCCTCTGTGACAGAGGTGTTAAGCTACATCAATATTTGTTCTACTTCTATTATTTCTGTTTTTTCTTTTTTTCACTCATGTACTCTTGGGCCTAATTTATTTTCCTCTTTTATCTTGTACGAATTGGATCAGTTAGGTTAATATGGGCTCAGCACAATTTATCACTTGGAACTGGTATATATAAACCAGTCTTGTGTCATTTCAAACCTGAAAATAAAGGATTGGGGCTTAGGCTATTGTTCTCTCTCTTCTCTGTTTCTTGCTGCTATGACTGCAGAGGTTTGAAGAGATCAAGCATAGTTCCTAATGAGAGGTTTTCTTTTTCTTCTCATGTGA
The DNA here is from genome assembly GCA_024713555.1 of Spirodela polyrhiza. NCBI lineage: Eukaryota > Viridiplantae > Streptophyta > Magnoliopsida > Alismatales > Araceae > Spirodela > Spirodela polyrhiza. The sequence goes on from CM046540.1 coordinate 2,087,869, forward strand.
TTGTCTCTTTCCTCCTTTAAACCTTAGTTTACAACATGGTATCAAAAACATTCATCTTGTCGACACTATTCTGTTGATTGTTGGCTGTCTAGTTTTTACAAAAGAATATTCTCAATCCTATTTACCTCTCTTTCAATGTTGGGCGTCTATCAGATTTTTTTCTTTCTACTACACAACCCTTCATTCCTCTATTTGGCCTCATTTCTCCTAGATAGGATTGAGAGCACAGAATTTATTGGCTGAGGATAGGATGTTTCTTCTTTTTATATGACCCTTGTTCCTCTATTTGGCCTCATTTCTCCAAGAAAGGATTGGGAGCGGAGCATTTGCTGACTGAGGACATGGCTTTTCTTTTTGTTACATGATCCTTCATTCCTATACTTGGCCTCATTTCTCCTAGAGAAGATTAAGAACACAACATTTGTTGGCTGAGGATAAAGTGTTTCTTCCTTCTACATGACCCCTTATTCTTCTATTTGGCCTCATTTTTCCTAGAGAGGATTGGGAGAATAGCATTTACTAGTTGAGGATAAATGTTTTTTCATTAACTGGCTTAAGGTTTCCAATATCATCATCAACTTCATCGTTAAAGAATCATCTCATCTTGTTCTTCCTCATTGTCCTTCTTCAATTTAGTATTGTCCATCGTCCAATGTTTTCCTCTGTCATCTTTAGTGAACCGTCCTCCTCAAATCGTCACCCTCTGTACTACATTCATATGACATTCTCGTTTGTCCAAGGACTAGAGTCTCCCACAGTCTACACTACAGCCGTCCATGTCATCTTCTACCATCCATCCATCGTTTGGCATCGTCCCTCCTATGCCCTCCATCTAGTACCATTTCAATCATGCCAAGATTATCAAATGGCATCCAATGTCATTCTGCATCTTCTGCAATTTGGCACTATCTCATGAAGTCAGATATTGAACAATGTTAGTCTGATGAAACAGCCCCGTCAAAGCTTAACAAAAGAGTTCTTCAACACTGTCACACAGAGAGTTTCAATAAAGGAGTTGCCACAACGGATCATCAGCAGCATAATTGTCAAAGAATTAATCATGTGATGGGAGGGTGTTAGATGGTATAATGGAAATATTGTAAAGGATTAAGGATACTTTGGAAAAATGTATGTAGGGTTCATCCCTATTTAAGGGACATTAAAGTTGAATGAATGTTAAAACGGTATTTCTGCTGTTCCCCCCCTCTATCTTCTGTGATAGGTTTTGTTTCTCTTCTCATGTGATTGTCTCTTTCCTCCCTTAAAGCTTAGTTTACAATAATATTTAAATAGAAAGATGAGATCTCAGTGATAATAGAGTTGGGGGCAAAGAAAAGTGAAAGATATAAATAAAGAGCAAAGCACAAAGGAAAGCATTTTCAATCATTAGCAGTTTCAATACTTTTTCAGGCATAAGAGTGTGTTTGGATGTTTCTCTAGAATTTTTGCTGGTAGGCAGCCAATATGGATTCTGGGTTCAGTGTGGGCATAGTTGATTATACACAGATGGCGTTTTAGTATTTTTGCTAAAGTTTTGGGTCCCCTCTGGTGACCTGAAGTTGGTGCTAATAACACATTCCTGATGAAGAAACACCATTTATTAATTATCCACTAAAGAAAATGAAGATAAATATGAACAGTTGTTTGTGGAATATCCTGATCAAATTTTATCAATCAGGAATTTAGCTAAAACAAGGTTTAGGGGATTTTTTATGCCAATTTCTCCAGGTTAGAGTTGCCATCAAGGCATAACTACAGAAAAATTTTAACAGTAAACCTAATCCAGGGCCATTACCTTCACTACATCTGCAAATTGTCACTAATGGTATATTTTTCTTATCCTCATGACCATTCAATTATTTCTTGGGTTACCCTTTCTGAGGCAAACTGAAAAAGGATAAATAGCCAGGAAAAATCTCTTCCTTCTCAAATCATAGAACAATTTCTAGTTATCTACAATTATACTGGCCACAAACTAAAGCTAACCATTTAGTTAAGGAAACTAACTCCTAATTACACGTTTTTCCCAAGCCTTTCTTTAATTTCATAGCAGTTTGAACTTTCTTTGATTTATTTAAGTTCAACATTACGTTTTATACTGAGTAGTGATAATTTCTGGATATAATAATTATCTAATAGCTTTTTATCACTGAAGATTAAATTAAACTCATGATTTTTTATATTGACATAATATATAGTTTACTGTCGAAATGTTGACCAGAAATGGGATATGACACAATTATTCATTCAACACATGAGGAAGATGACATCACAAATATCTGGATCTTTAAACGTTATAATTACGATGGAAATACATAAACCCAGAGTCATACCTCAGCAGGCTTTTTTGCAGCAAGTAATGCATTGGTATATCCACGAAGAATTTCAAAATTAAGTGTTCCCGAGGCCTAAAATAGAAGAAAAAGGATAGTGTCGTAGAGTTATAAAAATAAAAAATGAAGTGTAATGAAGGTATCTGGACGTGGAAAATAAAAATATCCCTCACTGTGGCGGATTAATATTCTGGGAAACTTTTTATCTTGGTCACTTGATGGGTTACCATCACAACAATGACCAACTAAAATTGAATTTAAAAAAAATATTACTTTGTTCAAAGCAAGAAAATGGCTTAGATCATACTAACAGAAAAAGAGTTTCTATAGGCCGCAACACTCCCTTCATAATCCTTTAATGCATACTTGACTTCCCCAAGTAAACGAAAAGCATCAGGGTCCTTTGTCTTTTCCTGAACATTAATACCAAGTTTTTCAACAAAAATTTAGATAGAAAAAGGAGACTAAAAGAAGGAAATTCACTTAAATGTAGAAACATATGCCTTTGTGAGCTTTTCCAGTAGGTCAGATGCCTGATCATACTCCCCTAGTTCTGCTGAGGTAACTGCTGCTCCCTGCATAGAGTACACATCATTAAATTAAAAAATTGATCGCTCATCTGTAGGAAATTTCAGAAAACAAATTTGCATAATAAACTGATGACAAGAAAATTCAATGAACAATGTCTAAGGCGGCTTATGAATAGCATGTCAGAAAAGGAACATATACGAAAAATTAATCATTTTTCTATCATCATTAATAACTGTGATGATCTTTCTTGTAAAGAAACAAAGATGTTGAATAAATAACGATGAAACAATTTCTGTATCATTTCCTTTTCATAATCACATGGATGCGTGCCTAGGTGACAGAAATAAAGTGGCCGGCCCAGATGAAAATATCGCATTCGTAAGAGCAATCTCTCCCTATCCTCCTCATCTCTCCTCACTCCAGCTCTCTCTCTCTTCCCCCCCAAAAACCAACCAACCAACCAACCCCACATACACCCACACGCCCAGACGACTGTTTTCTTCTTTATGTTCGTGCGTGGGGAACCATCTTTTAATGCTAAATATTTTGACTCCCCCTGTTTGTGTTGGTGATGAACCTGAGCATTTTGGGCAGCGTGTAAAAAAATATAAGGGTCCTGGTCACAGAAGAGGGAAAGGGACTATACGAATGATGCTTGAAGCTCTAGAGTTGGAAGGATAGGCCATAAAAGCAGGTCATGTATGGCTGACAGGAACATGAAGAAGGATTCAGCGATACATAGAATGGCTCCTAATGCTGCAGGCAAAGCACATCAGGAAATACACTGTAGCAAGGAGTATTGCAAGACGGTAAACTATGGAGTCATGGATGATAGCAGATGTGTATCACAATAGGCAGAAGATGGAAATATTGCTGTCTTCTGAAGAAAGAAATGGAGATCTGAGGAGGAATGGAAGAGAAGAGAGATTTGCACATGATCAAAGTCAACCAGCCCTAATGGGTGCAATAATGCCTCACCAAAACATCCTTCTTTTGTGATAAAGGATCTGTCTCATTCACATCCTGGATTCAGAAGATAACAACAGTCAGAACTCAAAGGGTCATTGTCGTATGGTATTGGCTGTTGGGAACTCTTCTTCATTCGTGGAACCCACAAATCGAAGAACTAAAGAGGAACTATATCTAGAGTGTGTCCAGGAGCGCTATAACACTACTAAAAACAATATCTGACCTCCCTATCCAAGAGACTTTTAAATCATATTCCTAAAGTTTTATTAACAGCAAATGAAGTTCATGTCAGAATCAAATTGATTTTAAAAAGCTGGCCATAAATTATGACATGATCAGAGGTGACGGGCTTAAGAATTCCATGTAATTTGACCACCTTAAAAAAAAAAAAATTTGACACATAAGAGTATTAAGCAATCGACTTTCATCAAGATTTTTCTTCAAGAAACATACCTAAGTAAAATAATGTAAGTAAAAAAATGAACCAAAATTATCAATGAATACAGAAATGCATGTGTTTATTTGAAGTTTTGTCCTTACTTCAAGAGCTGAAAGATCATTAGGAGATCCACTCAATATCACTTGATAATCCCTGAGTTTTTTCTGCACAATTGAAATAAGAGGATCAACATAAACCATCAGGAGACATATGCTTAATAATAACAGGAATGCAAATAAGATGAAGTTGTTGCTTAACAAAGTGATTATGTTGCCTGGATAGTATGCTTGTAACAGACTATCTTTTAAGTATGGGCCTCATAGATTGAACCAGTGCCTAAAATTCTTTCAACCCATTAAACTTTATGAAACATGGGATAAGCATGCCCACTGGCAAGGTTCCCACATTGTATCTGGTAGAACACCGATTGGTACTGAAAAGAAAACACTCCTAGAACAGAAGAACAAGGTACAACAGACAAGAATACTGAAGGTAGAAGTGACCAGTCGGAATGACGGATCACTTTGGAGGATATTCGAGAGATCCTCCCACTCTTCACTAGGTCCGCTATCTCTGGATGCCCCTCTGGGTTGATCTCGTCCCCCTCTTACAGGTCTGTGGTTCCCCCTATTTAACTCCTCTGCTAACTGTTTCTTGGGGTCGGTTCATCTTCTCTTTCATTTACTGACCCAGACGGTTCACCTTCTGTCGGTTAGAGGCACCTCTTATGACACCGCTAATATGTTATTAAAGGCATCATACCAGTATCTTAGTTGGAACAGATAACCAGATTAGTCAGGCCGAATCCAGTCGGCCAGATAAAGAAAAGCATTATTTAAATACCGAGACAGAATTGATTAAATGGAGCATTCTCTTTGGGCTGAGAAAAAAACTCAATGGCCAAATATTGTTCCTCTTTCTATGTTTGTTGTCACTTTGTTGAATTTCATCTTCCCTATGATCCTCTATGTAAGATGTAATTTCAGTGCAACCGCAGTGGTGGCCTAATGGCTTGATGCCCAGATTACAAAAAATGAGGTGCGGGGTGAGGCATAACAATTTATGATACTTTTAAATATATGTAAATTTTTTAATTGATTTTTAAATAAGTAAAAATAAAACCGAGCATACATGGGTTTGAATACTGTAAGATACACACACGTAAAAAATCAAGCAATAGTTATAGCTTTGAAGCTCAAAAAGCACAAAGGAAGTGATAATCCGTTAAGACCTATATATGTATCATTATTTGGATCCTTCAGTTAATTAGCATTATCCTTTGAAGACCACTCATCTGTAAATTCATATTTAAAGAAACCTTTTATGTGTAAGAGAACCCGACCTGTAGACTTTCCTTCTCCTCTTCAGAGAGTATTTTCTCATCTACTACTGACTGGTCATCAGTCTTAACACTACAACAAGCAAGAAGAACTCCTTAAGACTTGAAAGACATAAAAACCGTTATTCTGTGAATTGTGTGAGAAAAAATCACAGTATCGGTAGAGAAAACAACGTAGAAGTATATAAACAGAAGCAGAATCACTGATTATTTGAACTATTATCTGACAATGAAAACAATTTATTTAATGATTCCATGCCCATTTCCAAATCGCACTCTGTTTAATATCCGTCCATCAACTTTACTTTAAAAAAATGTCGTATATAAACTAGTTGCAGCAGTTAAATCACATATAAATGGCTACAACATATGGTCATAAGCAACACAAGGGGGCAAGGAACCTTAGATTAATGTCAAGAAATTCCTCCACCCCTTACAATGTAAACATGACTCCTTAAGCTTCTCTTTTGTCGTGATGCAACCTCATACCTCATGCCACGTCAAATGAACTGAAAGCAAACCTAGTCTTTGATGTTCCACATGATCCTGAATTTCTCAATCGATGAAAAGTATCCAAGTCTGAAGCAACAGCTTTTACTTAAGACCTGTATGCAATGCAATTCTCTTCCCAGCAAATCTCTTTGATAATTGGCGTAGGGATGAAAACCTTTTTTCCCCTCATCTGTACTCAAATGAGGCACGAAAATGCTCCCCATGTGTCTTCTCTGACACCCTCCCCCCACCAAATAGGAGTAGAATGAATGATGTTGTCAGTACATTTACTAATTTTATCAATAAAAGTATTCCTTTTGCCACCTTTAGAACGAGGATCCAAAACATATTAACTTCATTGGAATCCATCAGGTGTCTCAACTGTTAAGTTTACACTCATACATGTGGGAAAAATCGCTATCTAGACGTCTACTGTTAAATGACAAAGTAACAAATAACGGTGACGAGAAAGGAAGAAGGTTATGAAGAGAATAAAAAATGAATTTCGTTACCTTCCTGAAGGTAGAAAGTCACCAAGTGCAAATACCAAACCAAAAATGACGACAGCAATCCCTACTCCCACCTATTTTTAACATTCAGCTTTCATTCGGTTAATTTGTTACAAAGATGAGAAAAACGGATATCCAGGATTTGTCATTCGCGACCATATTACTCGGTATGTTTTACCTTCGTACCGATGCCAACTGATTTTTGACCAGAATCAATTGGTGCATCGTAATCGATTTCTTGAGTGAACTTCTCTTCTTCGATCTTTTTCTGTTCAAGTGCTGACCTGAAGAAATGAGTCCAAAGGTTGCTTAGTAATGCTTGCCAGAAGTAAGACGCATCTCCAGAGAAGCATATATTTCAGATGTCACAGGAAAATAAAGTCGTCAAAGAAAATTTTCAGCAAAGCAACATTTGATTGCATATTCAGATGAGTTCCAAAAGGTAAACTAGAAAAAGATAAATATTCGTCCCAAGACTTTTGACAATGAAGACAGGTGCACAATCCTTATCGCAATACCTAAAGACAGTACACTTCAAATGTGCATCTCAAACGAACATAACATTACACAAATGTACCTATAACTAACCAGCTCATGAATAAATTCCCAAGATATTTATTGAAAATAGGCTGGTAAAATTAACTTTGATGACGAATAAAAACAGGAAGAGATCAAATAAATTATTCAAGAAAAGTTATTACCGATGTTAATCAATAGAGGACTTGAGTGGATTTTTTTTAATAATTTGACTATGGTTATGTTGACTTCGTTCTGGTCTCAATCTCTTCAGCTAGCTGTTCTTGAATAAATAGATCATTTTAAGAAAAATAACAGCCATATTCCAAAGAACCATACATCATAATTAACACAGCCCTCAGAACAATTTATTTAGTCTAGGATTTGCAGACTTTGGTTGTCTTTTGAAAGCAACAAGTGATCTCTTATCTAGGAGTAGCCATATTTTTTGCATGATGGGATCATGCATTGGACAGATATGATCTCACATTAGGCTAGATCAACCTAAACCCACCAGCACTTATCGACAGTTAGAATGCAGGAAAACAAAAATAGAAATAAAAGTCAAAGGAGACTCATGCTTATTTTTGGAGCCCGCCTGTCTTTTTTGAATATATTCAAGGCTTATAAATGATGCATTGCAGTGTGAAAAACCAATCAAGACTGCTGCATGCCAAGTCTCAAGTTTGTAATTCCCTCTTATCCGCGCATTTCTAATGAAAGCATATACAACGTGTTCAAAACTTCATACAGGAACGACAAAGTCTCCAACATACATGAATCACTTATTTATTTCCTTTCTTTGTTCTTTTAACATAACAACAGGATTACTATTGTATAAGACAGGCTCATGATATGAAGGCTTGGTTAGCACATTTAATAAGCTAACTTGTGGCCAAGTTAATATAAGGAAATTTTCAGAGATCACTGGGGACTAGAATACGTTGGGGGTTGACAAAACCTCTAAAAATCTCTTGTGCCTTGTGTGACTACTTTTGACCTCATATCGTTATATTTTGTACGCGCATTTCATAAAAAATACATTATTTCCACTGTAGTTGAATTCCCAGAACTTCAATTTGAAACATCAAAAATGGCACAAGCATCTATTCCATGACATGAACTTCATAGCAGATTCTTGTCCCAAACAATCGAATCTACAAACTTCAAAATGAATCTAAAGGCTAATCATTGCCCAGAGGATCCAAATATCTTTAATCTAAAAATAGATTAAATATTGATAGAAACTAGCTGTTATCATATTACATCTGTGAGATGTAAATTGGTAAAACATCTCATACAAATTAAATGAAATTTAACATAGCCAATAAATTTATATGATTCTAGTTAACTATATCATAGCCTGCAAAGATTTTCTATAAGACAATTTCAAGGGGATTGATCAACCTGTTTTACTCTCACCTTTTAACTGCTTCCAACCGTTCCATGAATTGACGATCTGATAATGTATCTCTGGGTTTGCCAGAAATATCGCTACCTAATCCAGGTGCCTCTACAAGCGCCAGTTCATCATAATAAACAGATATGCGTCACACGATTCAAATGGAAATATCGAAACAGATTAACTCCAATTAGAAAACGTAAATGCAGCAGATTTTGTACTGCTTACTGCCAGTAGTTGCTGGTTGCATGCCCATCAACTTGCTGCACAATGAGGGGACGATCTCAAAAAGTATTACAAAATTGAAACAAGACAAGAGCGAAAAAACAAAATAAAAACTGAAGATAGAGCCAAAGCTAACAAAAAAGAACGAACGATATTGATTTCAAGCATAAGATTCCCATTTTATTGTAAGTTAGATGAGAGAAATGAATTCTTTTGCAAAACCATACTCCATGGGACACTTCAGACACCTTATCAGCCAGACTACAGAGCACAATATTTGTAATCCAACTCTGTTCAGTGAAACACGTTTGGGCGAATTTGCTGTGTCATAAGTATGCTAGTGCGCATCATTTTAAACGACCAAAGATCCACATCCTCCCTAAGTGACTCTAAGAAATAGATTAGAGAGCGAAATATGGAAAAAGAGGATGTGTGTTGGATGAACAGGTTGAGGTGGAGGAAAGAATAGTCACACCATAAGGTGGATCACTGGTTAATATAGCATAAGAATACCAAATGAGGGGAGGTTAGTCCAAGAGACGAAGTGATCAGCGAGGGAAAGAGTCAAGGATCATAGTCAGACGCCCAACTTTTATCTTATGTCAGAATGAGCAAAAAAACAAAAATGGAGGACTAACCAAAAGAAAACAAAGTGAAAAGAAATGAAATAAACATTATTCTCCTTATCCACAGAAACATAATAAACATCCACGAAGTAATACTTTACGAAACAAATGACATTAACATCCTCTCTACTTTCGTTGAACAGTGCCAGAAGGCAGAAGGATTGAATGCGAGAGAACAGAAGACAACTGATAATGCAAGTCTGCTGGTCATCAAGATGTAGACACTATGCATCATTGGTAACAGAAAAAAACATACAAATAGACGGATGAAAAATCAAGTACAGCACAAGATCGATAGCACGGATCTGCCTAAGGTTAATAATGTAGCCGCAATTACCTCTCCCCAACACTACTCTATTCCCCCTTTCAATCTAATGTCAGGAAGAGTGGAATTCAATAAGAAGGAGATTACGTTTTTCCCTTGAAATCAGATCAGTAATTTTGATCCACCAATTAGAACCAAATGCATTACCAGATTGGAATGAGAGGTGAAAAGCCGTCGTACTTTGCTTTTGAGAGAGATGACAAATTTGGCTCACCAACAATGGGAACTCCATGGGTCATTTGTGACATCGTGTTCATGCTAAGAGAGCAAAAAATATCCAAAAGGGAGTTGGCTCATACAGAAACAGAGAAAACTACACAAAACTATCTGATATCTTGTTCTAGTTCATAAAAAAATAGATTTCATAAACAATAAAGAACCATCGTAACTCATGGGGGCCTTTGGTAAATATAGGAGAGATTATGCTTTAAAATTTTACATAAATTGACAAAAAAAATTATAATTTGTATCATACACGTGACTTATTTGTTCAACTCCATTTCTTTGTTGCAGTTGAAACTTTCGCGACATATGATAAGTTGATGAGAATAAGGGAAATTAAGTAATATGAGAGGCTTGCCTCGGATTAGTGCCAGTACACAAGCCCAGAATTGCCCTCAGTCACCACGGACTGTCAACCTCTAAGTGGGATAGAACATGTAGGAAAATTCGTTTCCAACTAGTTCAACTTAAGGGGCATCGATCTCTCTCCAACAAGTCCTTGGCGCGCAAATTGACAAGATAAAGGACGATTTTGCATGGTTGACAGAATATTTCTATGGGGTTTCTTCCAAATTCAGAGAAGACAACTTCTGAAGATTAATAAAAGAACTGGATAGAGAGTCCTTTACGAAGCCCTTATTCTGACCTCAGATGAAAGGTGTCCTTTTCTATTAACCATGAACTGTCGAGGAGAGAAATTCGGAGACAAGTGTCCCAGATTTGTCAAAAAATCGAAAAGACTGAAGCAAATAAGGATGAAGTATACGATCCGCGAGGTCAAAGCATGTAGAGGGCAAGTCATGATCATGGAACCAATTGATGGAATTGGCAATGGAAGAATTAAGACAGATAGAAGAAAATATATCCAACGGGATTAGGAAGCACATGCAAAGATCCTATCTAAAGACAGCGTGTCAAAAATGCGCATCAAGAGACAGACAGGAGAAGGGACACTAGCTAACTGAGGCCACAAGCCTGTCAGCACAGATTTTGGACCTCCTGAGCCTCGATTCCATAGAGAATTGGTCAAGTCAGATGCCCCACGATTAGAATGAGCCAAAGATTCCGGCTCACCACTGCATCAAGGCCATTCTCAAAAAGATTCGCTCAAATAGCTTGTGACTCGTACAGAGATTCATAATGGATTGCTTCTGGTTTGAATCGCACCAATCCAGCTCTTTGTCAAGTTTGAAAGAGGGGCGGACTGCCAATAAATCTTATAAACCCTAAACAGCACCGAGAACCTACTAAAATTTCATGTGTCTACCATTCTCCGTAACAATCATTTTAAATAAACCAATTGAAAAATATAAATTGACAAGTCCAATGGACATTTCGATTTTGTCAAAAAAAATTGTATGGAAGAAAAAGAAGACACCAATTAAAACCAAAATCTACATTTGTCGAAAAAAAAAAACAGAGGTAGGTTGTCTCTTGCACAGCTTCGATGGATGTACAGTTAACATCCGACAGAACAGATTTAAAAAATTTGAAAAATATTTCCTTGGCTCTGATGGTACAATACATTATCGCATCCTATTCTGTTGGAAATAAGCTTTTACCTTGGGTCTGATGAAGCATTTATATCTTCTTTTGTTCTCACGTTTTTATTCTGTGATAAACACAAGGCAGCTGTTATTGATGAATTAGAACTCCAGTGAAACAATTTTATTGACAGCAAACTGTAGACATTCAGAGATGAAAGGCTGACTCCTGATATACATGAAGAATGATCATATTTTTTGTAAAATATCCTAATGCAAAAGCCTAATTCATTTGGAAGCATAAACAAGGTCTTCTAAGGAAGTAAAACATAATATAAAAAGTACATGAAAACAGCATTTATACAGAATATGTTTCAAGGAAAACAAGGGCCCAGATGATCAATGAGAAAAAATAGAAAATATGCATAAAAGAAAATGTTGAGAAATAGAAGGATATTTTGATCCTTTTCGTATCAGGGTTTGTCCCTATTTAAGGGACGAAATGTTGTGAGGGAGAAAGAGAGGAGTTCTGAGCCGCAGTTCTTCCCCTCCACCCTCCGGGGCAAAGGTTTCATCCCCATTTCATGAATTTCTCAGTCTCCCTTGTATTAGCTTGAATCTCCATCTATGAATGAAGAAGGCATTTAGCCACTGCCTCTATCATCTGTCTTCGCTACATTTCCTATCTTGCTTTGCCAATATTTTCAATAGGAAATAACATTTTTTTATGCCTAGGGAAGCCAGCTGTATCCTATAAACAGCCAGGAATACTATCTAGTTACTTTTACACCAACAACCCCAGTTTTGGCATACATAAATATTGAATCTTGGAAAACTTTCACTCCAAGGCAAGCTCCCCATACCGACTGCTTCATGTCACTGGCCTGTGAAAACCGTCATGTCATCATGAATAATAAAGCAAATAATGTAGAGATATTTTTATTTCTCATAGAGACTTTTGTGAGGCTTTTCCTTTCAAAGATTTTTGTCCACAAATGAGGAATGCCCACATTTTCTTCACTTTGCCTTGTTTTCCTGGGTCCTCTGTTTGAAATGGACGACGCCTTGCACCTAGGTGGTATTTCAAGACTTCACACTAGCTGTGAAGATCGTCTATATTGAATTTTGGAAGAAACATGAGGGTGTGGATTCAATATATTTTCATACAGTAAGGAACAGGATCAATTATTCCTTCTTCAACGTCAAGGGCTAATCTAGTCAACCCTTGAAATTAAATGAATAAAATAAAATCAGAACATCTGATCTAGCTCAGGCAATTCCAAACAAAGCCAGGACTTTTATGTTGGCGTTCCTTGATGCACGCAGGGGTCAAAAGGAATGAGTGAAACCTTGCAGGAAGCAGAGAAAGACAAGCCAACAGAAGCAGCAGCAGCGAAAAATGAACAATGGAGAAGATAGAGAAAACCCACTTATAAAATTTATTTAATTATGTAAAACTACAATCTAAGAAGATTTAAAATCTCCCTTTAATTTTATCATAATTTTCTCTAAATTGGATTTTTCCTTCAATTTGTCTAACCAAATCCACTTTTATGGACTACTCTCCATAACAAGTATCTTAGCATCTTTTTCATTACTTGTTGCTTGAGGCCAAACTCTTCTTTTACCTAGGCAATTTTGAGCACTAGTCTGATAAATAAATTTTGAGAGAAACCATGTCCCATTTATTGCTGGTCTGATCTCTCACTACAAGACATTCAATCCACGATAAGGGTTACTCATAAATATCAGCCACATATTGATATTTTGTGCTTCATCTATATATATATATATATATATATAGGAAGAGAGAGAGAGAAAGATAAAACCTTCAGTCCTAATGTGTCGTACATGCACCATGAATCCCTTTGATAAAAGAAACTTAATACCAAGTTTGAAGGTCATATTCAGACAAGCCCTTAGAGCAATGAAACCACTCAAGCATCAGAAAGCCGAAAATATGAACAAAAGAGATTGGATCCAAGTAGATTAGTCAATTTTTGTATTTCAGACACCTCTGTCTAACTGTACAGTGGGCTACACATCTCTAAGCAGGTAGCCAGTGTTTTTTCTTTCCTTCAACAGGGATTCTAGGGTTTCTGACAACAACGGAAAGAATTATATCCAAAAAAATGGTATAAATACAACTTTCAAAAAGTTTTGACAGAAAAATGTTGATGAAGTTGTTACTACTATTAAGTGTTCAACATAAAGGTGATCCCAATAACCACAGGAGGAGGACAGGCCGAAGTTTCTGAGGGAGAAGGTTAGCAAATAAAAACTTCAAAGAACGGAGATAGCATTAGAAGAGAAGTAATCAAATTCCTAGTTGATCATGATAATTCAAGGCCAGGCAATAGAGATCAGATCTCTCTGTAAATGATAAAGTAAAGTTGGTCAATAAGAAGGCTTAAGGAAAATAAAAGGTTGATTTTATAAGGAACGGTTAATAATCTAAAAAAAAAAGAAGAAAATAGCAAGTTGACCCCTAAAGAAGGACTTATCAACTTACGAAAAATTTGAAAGAAAAACATGCAGCCTTTTAAAGAAGAGACAATAAACAAAAATGGAAACTTTTAATAAAAGATGCATTAAATCTTCAATCCTCAGGAACACATCCAAGGTCTTTGATTGCATCAAACATTTGCGTAAATCATGTTCTGCCTTGATAACATGATAAAAAATAGAAAAGATGATCGAAAGTTATGTTGTATCCACAGCTGAATGAAACCATGTCCCGAGACATTTTGTGTTAACATAAAAAGAGAAAAAAATCCTTGCCTTCTTCACTGGTTCTGGCCCAAAACCACGGCTTTTTGATGACAGGCACACAATAAATGCCTTGCTACGACTGCAACCATCATTTCTTCTGGTACATCTCTTGCAAAAGTTGCTGCCCCAGGTTACTGGCAAGTTTGCCTATAATTTTTTTGCATTCAATCATCAGAAACTAAAAAAAACACACGAATCAAAGAATTTAAAAGAAAACTAAAACTTTATGTCTGCAAGTACCTTCGCCAATAGAAGAGATCTCCAAGAAAAATACAGCTAAAAATGCGGGAAATTGCACAGAAATTTCACAAGATGAGAACTAAAATATATAACCTGTAGTTAACATGAAAAGATGCCTGATACAAATGTTTAAGATAAAAGTCTTTCATTTTGCACACCAGGACAGGGAAATCATTCCAAATCGATTGATATCCAACCAAATCTAATTTACTCTTAAGCGTTTTGTAAAATTTGATATTTATTTCAATGCCTTTTTCTCCATATTACAAAGGGAGAATGTATCATTTCATGGGTAATACTCATGAGGGGCTGAACTTGTTGTGCACGTTTTTTATCATTATTTTCCTTCATATAAGGGAGGAAGTATCATTTTTCCACATATTCCATGGGTATTAAATAGAAAGTGGTCGAACTTGCTATGCCACTGTAATACCATTATTTTCACTATAATACCTTTTATTAGCAAGGATTTTCTAGTTTGATAGGTTGATGGTAGAAACCCACCTTTGGTCTAAAAGTGGTAAATAATTTGATCAAGCCTCATAAATAATGGATGAATACATCATCAATAAAAAAATTTATTTAACATACCTAAATTATGATATTCACTACGTTCACCAATGAATAAGAATTCTGAAATCTCACTAGTAACGAAAGCAACTACAATATCTCAATGTTCTTCCAGCTCCAACGAATTCAATTGAGCCTAACATCATTGGGTTAGGCAGGAAAAAGTAATTGTCGTGCATTTATTATGGTTTTCCATCCATCATATTTTGGCATCATTATTCTCTGTCATTTTCCTGCAACATTTATCAAGACTTCCACTCCCCAACTATTATCCAAGCGAACCTAACTGAGTTATCACACAACCAGAGTAGCGACGAAATTAAAAATGAAGCTTCACACGTTGGAAATATCCATAACTGATTTCCGTTACTCCTTTATGTCCATTGCTAGAGCTTTTAAGAACCTAATAATACTCTTCCCCCAAATGCAAAGAAATCAGTTTTACAAATTACCTTAATTCGATGTTCACAGGTCTATAGTAATATTCTATTTTAAGAAGTTAGCACCAAATTTCATTAAATAAAGAGAGAATATGTACAAGTCTGTGGTCCATGAGCTCTCAGAAAAATATAGCACTAAAAGCTAAGGGGAAGTAATAATGTTCAAATGGCATATTATATGAAAAAGGTTAGCTTAAACTTATGATATGCTTTCCTCTTGTTTAAAGCACAAATTGTTTCAAAAGGTCAAATACTTATAGAACTTACCCACAAGCATAGTCCACATTACCTAACCAGAAGCTGCCTTAAAGTATGTACCTTAGGATGCAAGGAGACATGACTGCATGTCCTGGGATGTATGACAGTCCTCGATATTACTATCCACAGATTCTCACGTTCAGTTTCCTTTTCAAGAATCCCATCTTCCTTAATTTGACCAAATTGCATAGAACTTTAATATCTTATACAGATTAACGTTTTAGAAGAAATTATAATGAAGATATAAAGCATACCCATCCTGAAAAAGAAAATGATAAGCATGGCACTCATAAATCAGCACTACCCCCATAATCAGGTCAGAGACTTATTTTGGGTTAAATTTTCTGATTCTCTGATCGAATACCAAGTCAATTCCGTCCAGTAAAGAACCCAAATTCTGATGGATTGCCTCATTTGACCGATTCAATATTGATATTCATAAAAATAAGAATTGGATCAAGCACCCCCCTGCCCCCAATTGTTAACTGTATCACTCGTAGACTCGTAAAATACTCCTCGTTTTCTTAAACTATCACGTGAGCTTCGCTGAATAAACAGGACAACGAGCAGAGCCTAGTCATCTAATCTCAAAAAACGCATCCAACACGGCTAGCAGGTGAGGAAAGAGAGAATAAACTCAGTTGCCGCAGGAAATGAATCGAAAAAAGGAGAAACGGTCCAAAGAAGACAGCAGCAAAAGGAATAGCTAAGAAACAAACGAAGGATCAGAAGAAGAGACACCTCGAGGCTCATCAATGGCGCCGTCGATGACGCCCACATCGCCGTCGAGCTCGTCGGTCCTCCGGTTAGAGCCGGACCGGCCGCCAGAGCGGGGATGGTAGATAACACTGCTCTGGCTCCCCCTTCACAAGAACCCCGACCATTCTGTACACGTCAGCAACTCCACTCCCCCTCGCGGGAACAATTTCGGATTCCTAATGGGTAAAAACGGCTGGATCCGCCAGCTACCGGGTCTACAAACCGTTTGCGACCGATGACATTTAAATTCTAGCAACGTCTCTCTCCATGAGAGAAAAGGACTGTTACGTTATGCTCCCTACATTGTAATTATTTGTATTCATGTCCTTCATTCGTTCTTTCATACGTTTGTGGAAGAATGAATTAAGAATCACATAAAAGGAGGTCTATTTTTAAAATATCGCATTTAAGAACCCTAGCCAGCCGAGTCCCAGTCCGAGTTGGACCCGCGCCAGCTTTGGCACCGGGTTTTATTAGCGGTCCAGGGCTAGGAACCCAGCCCGGGCGATTCCAGATCGGTTCGCGTAAGCCAGATTGGATTATAACATATTACAGTATATATATTTATATCAACCTATGGTTAAATATATTAATTTAAAATTATAATTTTAAATACACAGACCCTTGTCGTCAGTGTGGTCAGTTAGCGAGCCAGCGGCGCGCCGGCCGCCGCGGCGGGCGGTGACTGATGGATCAGCACCGGTGGCGATCAGCACCGGTGGCAGCGTGTGGTGATTGGCGGTGCCGTTGTGTTCCGTTCCTCCCTCCGGTCATCACGGCGGCGCCAACCAGCTGCATCGGCGGGGCAGCGGTCGGAGGGTCCTCCGCAATGGCAGCGGAAACTTCGCGACGGCGATGGCGAAAGCGAGGACGAAAGTGATTGGATACCAGAGTCAATGAGAAGAGAGAGATGAGCAAAAGTGGAGAGCAGGAGTGAGGAAGAGAAGAAAAACCTAGAAATTAATTCGAAAGGAAGGAATTCTCCCATCGAGCTTGGCCAGGATCCATCCACCGCCGCTCTGGTGATCCAGAGAACAGTCGGCGCCGCCTCCTGCGACGGCGACGGCGGTGTACTCCAGGACATGACTCGGCGAAGGTAACGCGCAGACCGACCTACCTTCTGGCACCTCTTCCTGAGACGCTCCTCCGAGTCTGCGATGCTTCTCGCCACGCTGCGGAGGTTCGACGTGACGGCGGGGGCGGCGGCCGAGAAGCGCGCGGGCAATTGAGATTCGAGAATGATCTGCAGTCGCCAGGTATTTATAGATAAAATCTTATTGTGTTCAGCCTGATATGCTGAAAGATTTAATGGCGAGCTCTGTTTGTTTCCCTTTTCTCGTGTCCAATTGATCCGGGAAGGCTCTCCCCAGGAATCTGAGGAATCAGGAAACCGATCATTCACACTGCCAATTTAACAAGATGGATGAGGAAGAAGAAGAAGAGATCTATCTTGGTCCGCAGACGGGAGAGGGGGGAGGGAGGGGGGTGTTGGTAAATGGGTGAGGAGGATGGGGGATGGCGGCGGCGGTTGCTCAGAAGGCCTCCATCCTCTCCGGCACCGGCGTCTTGATGACCTGCAGGATCTGCACGACCTCCGCCATAGAAGGGCGGCTGGAGGGGATCTGCGACGTGCAGACAAGGCCGAGCTTGAGCACCGGCAGGACCTCGTCCTCCGGGAAGGGCCCCAGGCGCGGGTCGACACAGTCCAGCGCCGCGCCGCGCTCGAGCAGCGCCCGCACCTGGTCCACGAGGATGACCACGTCGTCCTCCCCGTACTCCACCGGCCGGCGCCCCGTCACGAGCTCCAGCACCACCACGCCGAAGCCGTACACGTCGCAGCGCTCGTTGACGCGGAGGCTCTGGCAGGCCATCTCGGGGGCCACGTAGCCGAGCGCGGTCTGGAAGCGGCTGCCGACGGCGTGCCGGTCGGGCTTGGGCAGGAGCCGCGCCAGCCCGAAGTCCGCCAGGCGCGCGTCGCCGGCGTCGTCAAGGAGGATGTTGCCGGGCTTCACGTTGTAGTGGATGATGGGCGGGCGGAAGGACTGGTGCAGGTGGGCCAGCCCCTTGGCGGCGCCGAGGGCGATCTTGAAGCGGGCGGCCCAGTTCAGCGGGGGCAGTTCGGGGCGGTCGTGGAGACGGGCCTGGAGGCTGCCGCCGGCGGCGTAGTCGGAGATGAGGAGCTGCAGCTGCGGGGTCCAGTAGTAGCCACGGAGGGGCATCAGGTTGGGATGGCGGGCCTTGCCGAGGATGCGCACCTCGCGGTCGAAGTCGTCATGGTACTGCACGATGTTGGCGGTGAGCAGCTTCTTGACGGCGACGAGCTTGTCGGAGGCGACGGCGGCCTTGTAGACGGTGCCGAAGGCGCCGCGCCCGATCTCGGTGGCCTTGTGGAGCAGCGCCTCGCCGCTGCCGCCGAAGTCCTCAGAGAGGAGCTCGCTGCGGGGGCCGAAGAGGACGAGCTTCCCCACGGCGGGGTCGCCGGAGCGGGTCGAACTCGAGCACATGCTCTCCAGGGCGGTCTCCACCAGGCCCACGCGCCGGCGCGCCGAGGCGTTGAGCAGGGCCACCACGACCACGCCGAGGACGATGACCAGCGCGGCGGAGATGGCGACGATGGCTGACACGCTCAGGAACCGCCGGTGGCGGGCCTTGGCGGCGGCCACCGCCACGGAGGACGGGCTGCCGGAGGCGCCGACGAGGTCTCCGGCCGGCCCGCCGTTCGCCGACCGGTAGCTGTCGGGGTCGAGGACGAGGGGCTTGGGGACGTTCATCCTGCAGGGCTCGTGGACGAGGGGGGAGCAGATGCCGGCGTTCCCCTCGATGGCGCTCTGGTCGAGGCTGGGGAAGACGCCGCCGGCGGGCAGGCGGCCGATCAGGCGGTTGTGCGAGATGTTCACGGCGAGGAGACTGTCAAGGGCTCCGAGCTCCGGCGGGATCTCTCCGCTCAGGTCGTTGAACTCCAGGTTCAGAATCTCCAACTTCCTCAGCTGGGACAGCGCCGGCGGGATCGACCCATTCAAGTTGTTGTGCGACAGGCCCCTGACCGGCGGAAGATCCCGAATTTAGAAGGAAAAAAAAACCCAGAAGAATCCAGCAGCCGAAGCAGTGGTGGGTCTCCGCCGGAGAACCCAGCAGACGGGGTAGAGAGAGAGAGAGAGAGAGAGAGAGAGAGATAGAGAGAGAGGTGGATGCACTTACAGCAGGTGGAGCGAGGAGCAGTTGCCGATTTCTTCAGGAATGGGGCCGCTGAGGGAGTTGCCGTCGAGTTGGAGGACGGCGAGGCTGCCGGAGTCGCAGAGGTCGCCGGGGATGGGCCCGTAGAGGGCGCTCCCGCGGAGGTCGAGCACCGACAGGTTGCGGAAGTAGCCGAGCTCCGGCGGCAGCCGCGACCGGAGATCGTTCCATGAGAGGTTCAGATGGTGGAGGTTGAAGTAGAGCGCCATCTCCGGCGGGATGTCCCCCGTCAGCCGGTTCCGCGACAGGTCCAGCCGCCGCAGCGTCTCGAACAGCCGGGTCGACCCGGGGGGGATCCCTCCGCTGAGCTCGTTGTCGAGAGGTCCAGCTCCTCCAGGCCCAGCTCCAGCAGCCCCGCAGGGATGCTCCCTTTAATGGCGTTCCCCCTGAGACTGACCTTCGCCAGCTTCCCGCACGACACCACCGATGCCGGGATCTCCCCGGCAATGCCGTTGCCGGAGAGGAAGAGGGAGGTGAGTTCCCTGAGGTCCCCCATCGCCGGGGGCAGGCTCCCCCCGAGCCTGTTGTTCGACAGGTCGAGGCTCTGTAGGCTGGTCAGGTTGGAGACCCAGGACGGGAGGTCGCCGGAGAGCTGGTTGCCGGAGAGGTTGAGGAAGGCGAGCGAGCTCAGCCACTGCATCGTGAAGGGAACCGAACCAGAGAAGCCGTTCCCGCTGAGGTCAACCTCGGTAAGGTGGGGGCAGTACCCGAGCCCGAGCGGGACCCCGCCGGAGAACCGGTTGCCGTTGAGGCGCAGGACCTTGAGGTTGTGGAGAAGCCCCATCCCCTCCGGTACCGGCCCGGCGAGCTCGTTCCGGGAGAGGTCGAGCACTCTCAGCCGCCGGAGCGGGAGCAGGCTCCCGGCGAAGTCCGGCTCGCCGGAGAGCCGGTTCCCGGAGAGGTTCAGATGCAGGAGGGAGCCGCAGCGGGACAGCGCGAGGGGAAGCGGGCCGGAGAGCGCGTTACCGGCGAGGGAGAGATAGCGGAGGGAACCGGAGAAGATCTCGTCGGGGATCGCGCCGGAGAGCGCATTGGAGGAGAGGTCCAGCGCGGTAAGAGTGGCCCCCAGCGCGCCGAGCTCGCCGGGGATGGAGCCGGAGAAGGCGTTGGAGGAGAGGTTGAGGAGGCGGAGGGCGGGGAGGAGGGAGAGGTGGGAGGGCAGCTCGCCGGAGAAGTTATTCCCGGCGAGGGAGAGGGATTCCAGAGCAGAGAGCTTGGCAAGCCCCCGGTTGAGGTGGCCGGAGAGGCCGAGGCCGGAGAGGGAGACGTTCACCACGCGGCCCGTGGCGGCGCTGCACTGGATGTGGGCCCAGCTGGCGCAGGGGGCTTCGTCGTCCTCCTGCCAGGAAGAGAGCGCGCCGGAGGGGTCGACCACGCCGGACTTGAAGACAATGAGACCCACCACGTCGTCATTGAGAGGCGCCCCCGCCCCCGCCCCCGCCGCCGCCGCCGCTTCCGCCGCGAGGTTGGGCATCAGGGGAGCCAATGTGGCCAGGAAGAGGAGTAGGAGGCGGAATGCCGAAGCCACCGCCATCGCCTTCCCTTGCCCTCTCTCCCTCTCTCTCTCTTTCTCTCTCTAACCAGGGTTCGCTCTTCCTTCACCCGCCCCCTCTCCTACATCCGCCTGTCTCCGCCACCTTTCCTCCTTTCTGAGACGGCGGCGACGGCGGGCCGGGAACTGGCCATGCACGGCGGCGGCAGATTGGACGGAGACCACGATTCCGATCTCCCCCCCTACCTCCGGATCACCTCGCACCTTCGCTTCTGAGCGAGCGAGCAAGTAAGAGGGTAATAGCTAGATAGATAGATAGAGTGATAGAGAGAGAGAGAGAGAGAGAGAGAGAGAGGGCAGTAGGAAATTACGGAGACTGCCACTCTGGTGCTACTGGGCGGGGGGAGGGGGGGCTGTACAGGTGGATACACAGCTAATACGACACGCCTGCGCGTGTCGCCAGAGAGAAAATGCCGCCCACATTTACCATGGTTTCATCGGGTCTAAAACCCCCCAAAAAAGAATTAAAAATTAATTTTACTCTTAATTAAATCCTTAAATAAGTGAATAATTCGAGTCGGGGTTTCCTCGGTGTCACCACGTGGCCGGCTCGGTACCGAAACTCTTGCGCAACGTGGTGGGGGTGTGGCCCGGGCCGGGCCGAGATGGTCGGGCCCGGTTTTTGAATGGGCGGGCGGGGGGTTCTGAGGCCGACACGCCCGTGAGCTATGTTGGGGACGATGGACTTCCGTGACCGCAGAGATTCCCGACTGGCTCTCTCTCTCTCTCTCTCTCTGTTTTCTCTCTCCTTGGTTTCTCTCTCTTCACTCTCTCTCTCGGTTTATCTCCCCTGTCTAGTTACTGAGGCGTGGGTGGGGCCTGTGGGGAGGAGAAGAAGAGACGAGGGCGATGGTCCTGGACAGGCCTGGCCGGGTCCGACGACCGGCAGACGCGGGATGTGACCGGACCGGAGAGAAGAGCCGCCGGCCTTGTGGAGAGCTCCCCTCTCCCTCCCGTGGGTGATGGATGTCAAAGTAAACAGCGCCCCCATCTCTCTCTCTCTCTCTCCCCCTCTTTCTCTCTCTAGTTATATTCTTCTTTCTGTCATTCATTCACACTTGTACGTACATCTCTTACTTCCATGCACACTGAGACTCTCACTTCTCTCTCTACACGCAAACACCCACATCTAAACTTCTTCAACTGCACTCTACTTCTAGGATTTCCGGACTCAGACCCTTAAGACTTCCGCTTCTCTCTCTCTCTCTTTCACTCACTCATTTCTCTCTCACACACGCAAACACCGACATCTAAACTTCTTCAACTGTACTCAACTTCTAGGCTCAGCCCCTTAACCTTCTTCTATTTATCTCTCTCTCTCTCTCTCTCGCTCTCTCTCTCTCTCTCTCCCTCCTCTCTCTGTTTATTTATATTCTTCTTTCTGTCATTCACACTTTTACGTATCTCTTACTCCCACGCACACTGAGACTCTCACTTATCTCTCTCACACGCAAAAACCCACATCTCTCTCTCTCTAACTGTGCGGCGTGCTGGATTCTGTGGGTCCGAAGTTCTTGTCGGAGGCGATACTGAGGAGGACAGAACATCCCCGCTCGGCTTTTACCCCAGCCCCTGCAGCCCCCCATTCCCACTTGCCATATAGCTCAGATATTCCAAGCGGACGACTTCTCTCTCTCTCTCTCTCTCTCTCTCTCTCTCTCTCTCTCTCTCTCTCTGCGGGACCACACGGGTGAGGGTGGTCATCGGTTTCCGTCTTCTCAACAGTCAGCGGACAGGATTGACCAGGCAGGAGATGATAAAAGAGAGACATATTTAGAGAGAGAGAGAGAGAAGCAGAGGGAGAATATTTCGTGCGGCCGAAAGCTGCCTCCTCCCTGACCATCGCGTCCAGTCTGAGAAGATATACACGCCGATTATAAAATTAATGAGGGAATATTCCCTTTTCAAATCATAACCAAATAAATAATGCACCCATTTATTATAATTTTTCCTGTTAAAAAAAAAGATCAATGATCAAATCGGGGCACCGTAGGTCAGGCTAGGGCTTATTAAATAAATTAGAAGCATAATTCTTTTTTATTTAATGTTCCTATCCGAATACAAAAAATTTCATGATTTTTATTCTACAAGACGGGGGTAATAATTTATAGAATCATCTAAATTTATCCTTGTTTTTTTCCAACTCCAATAGTAAAACATGAAATGTAATTATTGACTGGAAAATTATCTTAAAATGATGAATATCCAACAAATAAAAGCATAGTTGTATCACCATTAAACAAGCGATTCTCCCTATCACATTTTATTTAAAAATAATAAAGATAGTCGTATTATAAATCTACCAATTGCATGAAATATTAGTACTCCATCATTTCGATCATCATTTTCCCTCCAAATAAAAAATCCTTTGGATGACCTGCAGAGTCATCCTTATTATAATGTGCACATGGACTGATTTCCTAATACTATTGGTACACTTTTATCATTATATTTTCATCAGAGGGGATTGATTGGCTGTTAGTATAGAATCCATATTTTACACTATATTTAAGTGTATTTCGTTCACATTTTAGAGAGAGATAGGGATGGGAGGTAGAAAGATCTAGAGAGAAGAAGATGGGTTGGGGTAAGAGGGATAGGGTGTAGAATCATGCTTACTATGTGCCAATGTATACATTTTCTGATACAACTAGTACAGTTCTATCATTATTTTCTCAATGGAGGGAATTAATTGGATGTTAGTATAGAGCCCAGATTGAACATTATGTTTCTGGTGCATTTTGTTCACACTTTAGAGAGAAATGGGGATGGATAAGTAGAAAAATGTAGAGAGAGATGAAGAGTAGAGTTCGTGCCCACTATGCCCCCGTGTATGAATTTTCTAATACAATTTGCATACTTTTATCAGTAATTGGCTGCGAGTGTAGAGCCCATATTGCGCACTATGTTTCGGTGTATTTTGTTCACACTTTAGAGAGAGATAGCGATGGGACGTAGAAAGATGGAGAGTGAAAGATTAAGAGTAGAGAGAGAGAGAGAGAGATGGGGAGAGAGGTAAAGATGATTTTTTTTTCCTCTTTTTGAGGCAGCAGCTCAAGTTGGGGGATCCACTAGAGGCCAAGAGCCCCGTGAAGAAGAGCGAGTGCATGTGAGAGCGTCTCTCGTGGGGGCGGCCGAATACCGACGCTGCCATTCCGACAAAGCCAACCATGCAGCTCCTGCTGCTGCTGCTGCTCCTCTCTCTCTCTCTGTCTCTGTCTCTGTCTCTCTCTCTCTCTCTCTCTCTCTCTCTCTCTCTCTCTCTCCTGGATCGGATCAGGGGAGCCCTTCACGTGCATGTGAGAGGACACCAGCCCTTCGAGGCTGGTTCGCGCATGGCTGCCCTGCCGATCAGTGGGCTCTCCTGCTACAGTTCACCATTTCCGAGGGGTCTTCCAAAGCTGATCAATGTAACAGGGGCTTATACGCAACACTGTTCATGATCATCTGTTGCTGAAGACGATGATGAGGCCTAATCATCGGCACTCGCCTTTAGGTTCACAATCATGCCATTTTTGGGAAAAAAAAATAATCAGATCAATGTATTTAGCCGTCGATTACCCGAAAGGTAGGGCGCATGCCGACCAGAGTCAATAATAATGCTGCTAGCCAACAGTGTAAAAGGAAGCCTGGTACTATGTAGACATTGTCGACCAATCCCCGAGCTGGGACCGCGCTCGAACTTTAAGGAGCGCCCCAGAACCCTCTGATCCCATCTTGGGGACCAATCTCCATACAGAGTGGTAGAGAGAGAGAGAGAGAGAGTTGACTTGTAGTACAGGAATTAAGAAGAGATAGAAAGTTGGGCAGGGCTGACCTTTCTTGTAAGATTGATTCCGATGTCAAAGTCTAGAAGAAAAAGAAAGTACCATCACTTTGCACAGGAGGGCCTCTCAACATAAAATACCATAAAAAATAGGACTTAGTAAAGCTTTAAATAATTAAAAATCGGTCTCTGATTCGTGATTACTTCTAAAGCATTAACTAGAAATCTTCATATCCATTGAAAAAATTACAGAATTATTCGAAAATTAATATTAAATGTGGGAGTGAATATTATCAATTTTGTTAGTTAGTCATCACAATTATATCTCAATTATTAAATGGCGAATTAGCCACCTCAATAGATACATAGATGGGGAGATAGATAGAGAGAGAGAGAGAGAGAGAGAGAGAGAGAGGGTGGGGGGTAATTTTAGACCAGGGTCAGGGTTTAATGGACTAAATAGACGTAATATTCATGTAAGAGCTAACTTGGATTGGGAAGGAGGTCCCCGTGGGCCTAGCCCATTATTGCTCAGTTTTAGTCGGAATCTTCCCACGGCCGATGATTCGCATTCCCTGTACGCACTAATAATGGGACCAGCCCGATTTCTCTGGATGCTCTTCCAAAACAGGTGGAAGAGGGAGGGGAGAGACAGACAGACAGACAGATGAGATGCCCTTTCAAGCCCACTCAAGTAGGCCCACTTTAATCCCCTCTCTGGATGTGTGAGCGAGAGAGAGAGAGAGAGGTGTGGGCCAGATTCCACAATTGGGGCTTGAAAAGGTCAGATTCCTCATAGCGATCGATTTTACTGCAACCGATTCGACTCGTCTCATTAAAGGCCCAGAGAAGTCAGAGCCGGCCCCAAACCGATTAGGCCGCCCCGTCAGGGACCGAGCCGGACCCGATTCGATCACCCGAGAGGGGGACCAAGACTGCGAAAGAAGAAGAGAGGGGGACCAACAAAATTACTCTCTCTCTCTCTCTCTCTCTCTCTCTCTCTCTCTCTCTCTCTCTCTCTCTCTCTCTCTCTCTCCTCTCTCTCTCTCTCTACCGCGATTCCACTCCACTGAACACTTGGAAAGAAAGCTGCCAGAAAGGAGAAATTTACTCCAAAGTAAGATCTCTGCCCTCACACCTAAATCAATATACTGAACCTCATTTGGTCAACACAGAGAGAGAGAGAGAGAGAGAGAGAGAGAGAGAGAGAGAGAGAGGAGTGGGGATCAACTGAGCATTCGCGATGGAACTCGAGGGGAACACAGTGGAGGGCAATTAAGGGTATGGGAGGAACAGTCAACTACATAAATGAGAGAGAGAGAGAGAGAGAGAGAGAGAGAGGGTGGAAGGAGGCAAAGAAAAATAAAAGTCAGAGCAGCAACAGCAAGGATCTGAAGAAAGCCGAGAAGAACTGTAGACAGCAAAGTTCTCCAGAGTTGCACGCTAGGTGCCATTTATTTCTGGCAATTATCCAGCCGGGATCTCACCGCATTCCTCCTACTTTAGTCCTGATTTTTCAAAGATAATCCGTGAAAAAACCACCAAACATGGTGAAATAAACATCTCTGCAGTGGGATGCACAAAACCCAACTGGGACCCGCCGTTTTCTAGTTTCAGTGTCCGTTGGGTAACAAAACACAACTGGGTAACAAAAAGTCAACGATTCATCATAGATCAAATGGAGACCCTGATTGAATCATAGATCAGAGAGCAATACATCATTGATCCAAAGTTTCTATTCGAAGTAGTTTGAACCGGAGAAGCTTATCAACCAATTGCAAGCCGAACACATATGAGTGAGAGAATCATTCTAAAAGTCAGCAGAATTAATACAGGGAGAGTGAAACGGGGAGAACAATAACAGGGTGGGTTTCAAGAATTAGGGGGGAGTTCCGGGAAACCAACAGATTTGCAATAAGAATCCATGTTGTAACGACAACAAGATGACACAGCAGAGTGACAGCCTGAACGAAACAGCCTAGATTACATCGAATCAGATACCATCATTGAAGATCTGGTCTCTGGCCTCTCCCAATAACATCTCAGCGGAAGTCCCCTCACCCAGGTAAACTATATGAACCGGCCTGCCGGGCTACTTTTTCCCTTCAGCAGATTTGTTCTTGTTGTCGCCTGCTGTGCCACCCCCGGACGCAGCAGCCTGAGCCGCCTTCTTGGCGGCCTTCTCTTCGAGGGCTTTCTTATCCCTGTGCAAACAATAAAAGCATGGATCAACATCCTATGAATGCCATGGGAGAAGTCCCATGAAATTTCATCCCTATAGACAGAGTAACCTCCCAAGAAAGAGAGAGATTAGACGGATCGTAAAAACAGATGATAAGGAAGAGAGTACCTCTCGCGGCGCTGTTCCGGGGTCAAGTCGTCCGTCTTGGCCTTGCCGGCCTGGGCCTTCCTGGCCGCCGCCCTTTCGCGGTCGCGCTCCCTCTGGTTGCCGCGTGCGGACCAACGAATCAAGGAAAAACAAGCGAAACAGACAAAGATTGACAGATTCCCAACCAACACCACGGAATACAAACAGAACACGCAGAGGGGAAAAAAGAACAACCAGAACACACACAAGAAATAAGGAAATCAAATGTCTCACACATACGCACCTTGATTCGTCCCCACCAAAAACATCCAATCCCACAGAACAAACGGAAAGATCGGTAGATCGACAGACCCCCGGATTACTGATCAAACGGAATAAAAAGAGTCGGAAAACTCTCGAGAAGAGGGAGAAAACAGCTACGATCGGGGGAGGAAATCGAAGGATATGAGTCATCCTCCTGGACGACGCGCTCGCCTCCGCCGATCAGAGCAGCGGTCGAAGAGCACCGGAGATTGGGCAGAGTTGACCGAGGCCAAGATGGATGCGCAACGAGGGCTCGGGATCTATTTATACCGCCTCAAAAGGAATAAAATAATATGTATGATTTTCCAAATATTTTCCCGCTTTGGGTTAAAAATCGCTCCTCGACCAATAGGAACTCGGGGTTTCGGTGACCGCGGAATCCCTCCAGAAGCTTCGATGCTGTCGGCACTGACGGTGTATTTTTTCAAATAAGACCATTTATATTATAAATTGTGTAAATACTTTACTAACAAGCCAAAGCTGCAGCAGAATCTGAAAGGTATTTGTCGAGATGATGTCCAAAATTTTGCTAAAATTACAATATAATGGATTCAACTTGTATTTATTCACAAAAAAGCTCCCACGATCGTGTTGGAACTATATCAAAGGTTCTCGGAGTATGACTAACCAATAGTTTGACTTTGAAAATTTTATTTGCAGAAGCCCACAAGAGCAATTATATCCATATAGAGGGTTGAAACATTATATGCTAAAATCGTAAGAATCTCCAACTTTATATGAAAGTATTTTTAATTTAATTTTTAATCAAAAAAATAATGTGCTTTAAAAATTTATTTTATTATTCAACATTCAAATAACACACTGTTGCCAAGACGCAACCACCACGTAAATTACCTTCATTTAACTAATTTTTTTTGTAAAACTGAGTTCCTTATTTGAAAATCCTCCATTTAGTTTATTTTATTCATTAGACACAATTACCTACATATTTGTTGCAATATCAAAATGGAACATTATAAAGGAGAGACTATGTTTTCTCCCCATTTTTGCTACCCTCATAAAACATTGCCTTCCCCTGAAACCACATGTGAGAGTTGACCTCTAAAGAATGCACCTTGTACCTTCTTGCATGTCCTCCCTCATGTGCTTGATGTGATGGATAGGTTGACCTACAATATAAGACCCTATCTCATAGAGCAGTGCTAGGGATTATAATCTTCCTCATCAGAGAACCATGCTCACAACGCTACAGGTGAGGGTCAACCCTAAAGGTTGACCCATGGATCATATGAAATGACTTGGTAATGCTTGAATTATAACTTACTGTTCACCAAGAGAGCATGTGATCCATACTCATAATCTTACAGGTAGGAGAGGTCAACTAGCTCACTTGATTTCTGATTTAAGTAAGAGTCTATTAAGAATTTCATGGTTTTTTTTTTTCCTTTGCTAGACCCACAAACTATCCAAGCAAATGATCAACTAGACTATTATAGATCATCACGTACTTCCTGCTCCAAGTCTTTGTGACTAATTGACTGAGTGTAAATATGGCAAAAAAACCTTGTATGATCAACTGAAGATCGAGAGAACACAACGATGAACAGGGAGATGCTCCACATCACACAGAGTAGCTATCCTTGGCGCCCTTGTCGTGTCTCTTCGCATGCTCCTGAAATCAGATGAAAGCTCGCTCAGTGGGAGTCCAGCGGACCATCTTGATGAGTCAGTCAGGTGGGGTAAGGAGAATTACGTGGAATATGAAGCCGATCATCTCATTATAGTCCAAGAACTCCTTCCACTGCCTCCCAATGCTCTCCTGGGTCGGCCCACAGAAAGAGATCAGCCGATGCCATAAACTATAATAAGAAATTAATCATAGCCTAACATATATCTTCTTGAAGAATGGAAGGAGAATGAGAGTAGAGCACATTATATGCATCGAGATCTAAAGAAGAGAAAGTCGGGAATAAAAGAAAATTTTACGAAATAAATGTCAACAAATTAGTACTTCAAATCCTGAGATTATGCTGACAAATTACTCATCTTTCTGTGTGTTGGTTCATATGCAATTCAGAATCCAAAAGAGAATGACATTGAGTCATCGTAACTACTGTTGGGTTCCATTGAAAACCAAAAGAATGAATAGAACTCGGTAACTAAAATGTGGTTAGTGCTAAATATTTAAGGCAACTAACCGGTTGAAATTGCAAAAGCAGAGCAATCCGACAGATTTGTTTGAAAGACATTAAAATGGCTATCAAGCTTCTATTTTTGTATGTTTCAAAGTACCGAGTAAGTTGAAGCAGTGAAAAAATAACACTAATATGTAAAAATACGTGTTAATAATTTTAGTTGGAAATTTTTTTAAAAACCATTATTCCACAAAATGTATCATAGTCCCCAATAGATGTACAAATTTTCTGATATTTACTTAAAAAATGGAAATAATGAAAAAAAAGGTCTCAAAACCCTACGAAGTCAATAATACCTGCATTTAGTCAATTTACATTCCCACTGTAAGATTGTAAAAATTATTTTTGCATATAATATTAATGATGTCTAAATGAACTGGCCTGCACAACGGTCTGAGGTACCAAGCAAATGGCGAGAGTGGGCAGATGCTGTCTATCATAACTTTACACTGTAAATCTGTATCATATACATCCTTATTATGAAATTTGTTACAATAAGTAAACCTCATAATTAATATTGACGGGCACATATGCCATACTATATAGACCTCGTACTAGTCACCATTTGCTAGGCCCTAAGAACTAATGAGAGCATATTAATGAGGTCCTTCGTGCCAGGATACGAGAAAATATAACAAAAAGATGTTCAATTTTAAAAACTGAAAATCGAGTCGCACACAAGTCAATGCAGACCATACGAGACTGTCTTTAATATTTTAATGAAACCAGTTCCTTTCAACTAGATCAGCTTCATTCCGTTTTGATCCAGTGCAGCAAGTTCCGACAAAATGCTCTAACAAAATGCCATGTGACTAAAACTTTTTAAACTAGGGTTTCTCTGCCCTTTTTAATTGTTCCACTTCATATCTTTATTTGTTTATTTATTTACGTACTCCTTTTTTTGAGAGGGGGCGGGGATTAGCCACTTAGGTTTTCCTTTTAGGAGGCAACTGACCCACAATTATGAGCCCCTGAA
Source organism: Spirodela polyrhiza (assembly GCA_024713555.1). Lineage (NCBI taxonomy): Eukaryota > Viridiplantae > Streptophyta > Magnoliopsida > Alismatales > Araceae > Spirodela > Spirodela polyrhiza. The sequence goes on from CM046540.1 coordinate 2,118,636, forward strand.
ATACAAAACATACACCATGTCCAAAAGTGCTGAAATTTCACGAATACATTCATTTTTACGAGTACACAGACATATGTTATGAATCAAAAGGAATCCTACAACACCGTAGCACAAATATAAACAAAAGGGGTGTACCTGAGCTTCCCGATTGGTGGCATTTTTTGTCCATAGAGCTATTTTCACATGCTTGGGTCGCACACTAACGACAGCTCCACAAATCTCATGACCATATTCAAATTGCTCACCAATCATTGCTAGTAGCTGGAAACGATCGATAATGAAAATTATTCATGGGCAGAAGATAAATGAACTCAATGTATTTCAGCATGAAACAGAAAACAAAGAGAGTAGGATCACACCGTGTATAACCACCACGTATCAACTTTAGCTCTGGGGGAAGTTATAGTCCACCTGCCTCCACCAGCACAAATTGGATCCTCCCATTTTGGCTCAATCTTCTCCTTGAAGCAATGAAAGTCTGCTCCGGCGATTAACTTGCTTGGATGGTGTATGTTATTGTAAAGGCTACATAAAAAGGGCCATTAAAAAAATTAAAACAATGTAGACTGTCCTTGATTGAAAATATTAATGAGATAGCTATTCCTTGAAGGAAAATAAAACTTCATTCAACATCGTATCTAAGGGACTAACGTTTTCTAATGAAACATGCGGTTAAAATAACCCATGAACATGAAAAACGAGAGTCAATCTGACAACAAAGGTAAAAATTTTCAGATAAACTATCTGCAGATTGAGATGTCAAAATGAAATTAGGGTTTGGCAAACAATGGTCACGTAAATAAGTCAGTAGTGACACAAAATTATAAAATGAGAGGATGCCAAATAAGACTATCACGATTGAACTCAATACACCATTTTACCAGAAAAAAACATTATTGGCAGCTCCCCTATCGATTTACTATATCATATGTCCAACATCGCTCTTTCACGTCATAGATGCCCCCTATAAGCTTCTCATTCTGCTATATTATATGAAAGACCATCTACTTTTCGTTTCAACCAGCTCTTCTTGTTTACCATGTTATTTGCCTTTGTATAAGAATGCACCAAGAGAAAAGGACAGCCAAATGCATATCACGAGTACTATCCCACAGATCACAAGTCATATCAGATCATAAATCAGGAAAACAGTGATTTTCATTTTCTTTAGGGTCCCCTCAATTACACGCCCAATTGCCAGGGCAGGGAATGTAAAAGATTACACGATGTGTCTTTCCCGAAAATATCAGTCAAGTCTCTCCTCGGATCAGAAGGAACCGGAAATATAAAAAAAAACCCTAACATCGGCGCTTTAACATGCTAAAAGCAGCACTTCGGTGGTCTCGTTCCCTCCTCCAAAATAATAAAACGAAAAAAAACACATAATAACGCATGCATAAACGCTCTTGAATCGACAACGTGGAGCAGGAAGAGAAGGTGAAAGAAGCTTGTCCGCGCGTTTACGTAGTTACAAGCATGCCCAAGGCTTTCAAGAAAGTGCGTACCCCCAAAAGTCCTCGACAGTTGAGAAGGTGTGGATTGGACGAAGAGAGCTGCCCCAGGCGGCCTGCTTGGCCTTAGCGGCCGGATTGTCGAACCAGAACGTCCACGAATGCTCCAGAGGATGCAACTGTGCCTGGCCCACGGCTATCTCCGGAGGGGGGTCGGACAACTCGATCTCCCCCTCCTCCAGCTCTCCCTCCTCCCTCGCCTCCATCGCAGGCGCTTTCCCGCCGGCCTCCACGGCGGCCGCCTCGTCCGTCATCGCTCTCCCCCCTTGTGACTCCGCCGAACTCCGGAGGAGGAGGATCTGAAACAGGGGACGGCGGCTCCCTCAGGCGGGTGGAGGAGCAACACAGAAGACCGGCGATGGGGAAAAAGCTCAAGGGGAGTGGGGTGTGGGAGAAGAAGCGCTATTTATATGGAATGGCTTGCCTGATCGTCCGCGTCGATAGGAGGGGATCTCCTCCGATAGAGAGCCCACGACCGTCGGATTGACCGCTATTATGTCGGTAAATGTTAATTATAGTAATTTATATTTTCCTTTTTTAAAATTGGCGTTTCTTATGAGAGCTGCAGCGGGCTTTTTTAAGTTTACGGGCCGGCTGCACGGGGAAAAGCCCAAAACTAAATTGACTAAACGCATCTCTCATAGGTCCTGCATTGGCCCACCTCGTAACTCTCTCTCTCTCTCTCTCTCTCTCTCTCTCTCTCTACTTCTACTTTACCAATATTATTTTTTATGTACACCTAATTATTTTAAAATATTTTTAATTATAATTTAATGAAAAATATCGAATTTTAATATTGACACTCCTGATAAGAAAATATAAGAGTATGAAAAAAAGGATAATGAAATAATAACTAAATTATATCCGTTTAGTTCGTTATCCATATAATGTCTTTTAAATGGGCCAGTTTCATTTGGAAGAGACCTAGGCATGGGCCATCAGTGTCCATAAAGGCACGGTTGCACTAAAAGGAAGTTGGGCTCACATTTAAAATCGGCCCATTGACATATCTACTGAGTTAGACTTTCCTTTGTGGTCATATTTATGAAAGCATGTCCTGTTGACATATCTATATTAGATAACATGTTCATCTCATTTGGCTCATCACATGATCAGACATGGTTCTAGACAATATGCCAAAGGCATCTAAATTAACTACAATGGAATATCCATATTTTAAATTTAATATTTATTAAATTTATTGTAAATAATAAAAAGTGAATTTTAAAATTTAGGGAAAATTAAATAATGACACTATCCATATGACTTGTATTCAATTTATTTAGAGTATGTTGGTGGATTTATGTAAAAAATAATTCTTATTTCTACTATTGGCAAAAGTTTTAGTTAGTTGGAAAAATTGTCAACTAGGTAGTTTCCTAATTGTGGAATCAGAGTAAGGAAACGACTTGTTAGAGTGCTAAATACATAACTATGATCATTTTATCAAATAAAAATGCAAGATAGTTAAAATTTTAAAGTCAAGACTAATGAAAAATTCTAACTTTAGAAACACCTTATCATTGAACTCAATCCCACTTTCCATTAGGGGTTCTCATGCCACAACATTAGGAAACCTCATGACAACAACTTATGGTTATGTTTGTGATAACTAATTACATAAATATATCATTAAGTATATGCTTAGGTAGTTCATTATACAATAACTCGTTACCATTATGATACATTTAAATGTATGGATTAAATTCATTTTAAAATGCTATATATTAAATTTTTTTTATTGTGGGACTAGTTTGTTCTTATTGACCAAATTTTTTGACTTGACAATGAGAAGTTGCCTTTTCTTAGTTTTTGTGATAACTTCCAAAATAGTAATTATTATAAATCTACAAAAAGTAACTATTTTTGGTTAAAAAACCTAAAACTAAATTTTAGTTATCTTTCCACATCTAATGCTTCATTTGAACATGAAGGAACCCTCAACTTTCATTGAAATCTAAAGCTGGTATTTATCATGTCTTCTCCATTCATATATCAACAAATGCAATCAAATGTGAATAAAATAGCTATATTGAGTGAAATAGCACCATGATCCCTTGAAGCAATTTCATTTACTAGCACTTAAAGAACGATGAGCTCTTGAAGGAATAGATGGGGGCTCTAGCTGATTGATTGTGGAAACCACCACTTAAAAATATTTATGTTTTTTAATTTTTGCAATGAGGAGGCACCATCTGTCCTACCCATCTTGAAATTGTACAAGATGTAGCCCCTATGCTCAATAATAGTTATAATAATTATCATAGTAATAATTATAGTCAATTATAATAATACTAACATGAGACAATATTATTTAATACATATTATAACTTATTCACAAGTGTCCAAATTAATTCAATGGATAATATATATAAAATAAAAAATGTGAGATAGGGACATAAAGGATATAAAATAAATATGGGTGCTTCTTTATCATCTTAGTTTATGGGAAATAACTATGATCATAGGATGATTCTAAGACTCGTGGACTGGTGATGTGAAGATCCAAAGGGTCCACCGTGGAAACTTCGTTACGACCGTAGATTCCGTGGACCTTCTGACGGTTGCTATCCACGTCCGCACGCCGTCCAGCCGAATACGGAGATCATCAGTCAGCGGAAGAAAATGGCGTTTACTTCGCGTAAAACAGTCCACGGAAAGGACACGTGTCGAGAGTGAACGATTCACGCCGCCATCCTCATCCTCTCTCTCTCCTGCGGTGACAAGTGCCTTCAGCTCCACCACGGTGACGGTAGTCACCCGTGTATCAACAGTAACGACTAGCTGGGAAGAAAGTGTGTTGCAGCAGGCACGGTGTCGGTGCTCTTCGAGTGTATCTGAAACGTGGCGGAAGGTGGTAGGACACGCTTGGAAAAGCTGCCCCTCGCTAGACAGCATCTGTAGTTTTCAAAAATCTCACCTGTAATTTGTTAAGGACGCTGATCATCGTAATCGTCATGTCAGAGAGGAAGGAGATCACCAGAGAGCTCGAAGGGATTGGGGGCCGAGAGGTGATCATCTTCTTCTTCTTCCTCCTCTCCATCTTCGCCTTCTTCGTAGACCGAAGTTGCTGGTTCATCGCCACCTTCTGCTTGTCTCGTTCCTCAGTTGCCTAGTTGGCAGGAATTATACTGGTTTTGGTGACAATCGCTGTCTCCGACGGTCGGAGATGATCCGCCCCACCCGATCAACCTCCGGATTGGTTGGGTAGTTCATCTTCCTTCCCTCTCTGAGTTCTCTCCTCCCCGGTGTTTGATCGAGTACGATGTATAATCTCTTCCATAAACTGGTCGGTAGCGCTCGCATTTCTTGCATAAGCCGAATCTTTCCCGACACCTTCTTCTTCTTCTTCATCATCCAGAGACGGAGATGACAGTTGACTGAGAAAGAGTTCGTCCCTCTTGTTGAAACATCTATCCCTCGATTTCCCGGCGATGCATCGCCGAGATTGCTTTATTCTGCCGGTTGTTCTTTGAAATTCTGATGTGTTGAAGTGTTGGGGGAAGGATTACACCTCATGGCTTCCCGCGAGATCCGCAACTGGACATTCTGCGGCCTCGTCGGGGCGTTCCTTGACCTCGCCCTCGCCTACTTCATGCTCTGTGGCGCCACCTTTGCCTTTTTCGTCGCCAAGTTCCTTGGAGTTTTCGGCCTGCACCTCCCGTGTCCATGCGGCGGGCTCTTCGGTCACCCCGACGCCCAATGTCTCCATGGCCTACTCGTTGACCACCCGCCCCGGAAGATCTCTTCTGTCATGATGTCTGTGCGGAACAGCTTCCCCTTCGATGCGGTCTGGGGCGAGGGAGAGGGCGGTTCCCTCCAATTCGACGAGAAATTCACGAGGGATGGCGGAGCTCACGGCGATAGGCTCGTGGAGAAGACAAGGGAGGAGGGAGAGTCATCGTGTTCGCAGAATTTAAGTTCTTGTGATCTTTCATCGTTGAACAGAGCTGATCAGGCTGAAATCGATAGCTCCCCAAGGCGACTGCCAGATAATTCGGACGGCCAAGGCAAAAGTGATGTCAATAATCCGAAGCCCCCTCTGGGACCAAGACGTCGCCGTAGATCTTCTGTTGAGCAAAGGAAGCCATCAGGCTCTGGACTGGGTTTCTGTGATACCCAGGACTATTATCATAGAGCGAGTGAACAGATGATGGAAGCCGATGGGGAGGACGTTGCAACACTTCAGTGCGGAGACGATCATCCTATATCAGGTAAGCACAGAAATCAGTTGTATCTTCCTCATACCTGGGCCTATCTCCCCCCTCTGTCACGGATTTTGTTGATATGAATAGACGCAAACGTGATATTCTATCGGCGTTGATTTTTCTAATTTATAAATTGAGTTAGATTAAATTTTTTTATAAGAATTCTGATTATGATTTTTCAGACAATCAGAAGAGTTCTGATACTATTGATATGCGAGAAGGAGGTTTTTCTGGCATTGGATCATCCCAGCACCTCACCAGCGGTCTGGCCATAGAAAAAGACTTGGTAACTAGTCCTCTTGAGGATCTTGCATTTGATGGAGATAAGGTGGATGAAATTAGAGTTTTAAAGAAGGCGCTTGAAAAAGAGCGGGCTTCTCGTTCTCTTATTTACCTTGAACTAGAGAAAGAGAGGAGTGCTGCTGCAACTGCAGCAGACGAGGCCATGTCAATGATATTGAGGCTTCAGAAAGAAAAGGCAGGAATAGAAATGGAAGCTCGGCAGTACCAGAGAATGATAGAAGAAAAAAATGCATATGACGAAGAAGAGACGAATATTCTGAAAGAGATCATCATGAGGAGAGAGAGGGAAAATCATGTTCTGGCGAAGGAGAATGAGCTGTACAGGCAGATCATACTTTCCGGAGAGGGAAGCGAACAGCAGATGCTAGATGAGCTTCAGCTTAGTGTATCTTCCCTTGAAGGTAAAGATGCTGGCTCAGGTGGCATGGGCAAGGAGCAGCCATCATGGGGCTCTGTAGAAGAAGGGAAATATTTGAAGGCTAGCAGTGATGAGAGGCTTCAAACTTCTGATGGGCATTGTGTTGAATTACCAGAAGAATCCGATGAGTGCCACATTGGGTCTCAGGAGAAAGGGATGTTGACTGCCACTGAGTACCCTTCCCAAGAAAGTGGTCAAAGGCGTACATATGGGGATGATCAAATTTTATCTAAGTCGAGTGGGTCTCTTAAAAATAGTTTTTCCGATGAAGAACCTTCAGTCGACGAAATTGGAGATAATTGTTCGAAAACCGTTCAGAAATTTATCTGTGATGGTGGCTCAGATTGGGAAGATAATCAGGATCATAATCTAGGAGGCTCCGAATCTTATGATCCTCATTTGAGGGCCGAACAAAGTGTCTATGATGTGCATGTTATCAACGATGAAATTTGTGAAGAACGAGAAAAGAAAGAACATGACTTTCCTTGTGCGGGTAGTGTATCAATTCTGAGAACCGACGATCTTGGTTCAGAGAATCCTAAAGGAAGGAATATTGAAATGCTAAAAGTTCAGTCTACTGATAACTTGTCAGAAACTAAGAAAAATGCTCATAGAAGCGGCCCAAATCAGAAAAGGGTGCTCCGTCCTGTGGACACTTCCAGTGACTGCTCGTCACATGGTGATTTAAGAAGAAGCTCCATGTCAGCAGTTGACAAGGAGAGATTGATCCTTGAAACTGAATTGGAGTTCTTAAGAGAAAGGTTAAAGCTTGTCCAGAGAGGAAGAGAAAGGCTGCACTTCTCTGTGGGCGGCAATGACAAGGAGAATCTTCAGTTGCAGCTCTTAGAGGAAATTGCATCTCAACTTTGTGAGATCCGACGGTTGACTGAACCCAGGAAGGCCACATGGCAGGTCCCACTGCCTCCATTATCCAAGGTACATCAGCGGGCTCGTTGGTACATTTTCATTGATATTATTTATGGGTACGGACATATATTTTAGCTTTCAATTTTATCCTAGACTATAACGAAGGGAACTTTCATTGAGCTTCATACAACTGATGGCTGAAGTTAGTTCCTCTGTTGAAACTGAAACTCGGAATGTTTTACGTCTTGTCTCAAATGCAATTTTATTGGGTTTATTTTTAAACGCCTCATGGGATTGGTAGCATTGGCACGACCGACCATGATATTTAAAATTTTTACGGTTAACGTAGTTAGTAAACCTGATCGCTCTTGTGAAAATAAATACAATAGAAGCAATGCATTTTATGAACTACGTCTGTTTTAGTCTGCAGAAACAAAAAAACTCTCTAACTTGGCAGAAAATTGCTTAGATGTAATTTATTTCTCCCTAGAACTCGAATATGGGACTTTCTCTTTTGAAAGGATAGAAAATGGAAAGGGGCCTTGGTGGAAATCCTAAAAATATCAGGAGGCTTCTGTGATGAAGATTTGGAATGTAAAAACGAAAAATAAAGCTGAACAAAATGATATTGGAGTTTCTAATCACCGTCTATAAAATGCAGTTCTCTTCTAATGAACGTAAACCAGGAAGATAATCATCTTATTCTTAACCCCCAGTTAAAAGGTAAAGTCCTTGCATCAGGAATATTTCTGAATTGTCTTTTCTTTTGAGCTCTTCAACATGATTCTCCATCAGGGTGCCTGAATACTCACCTCGATTTTGTTTCTTTATGTCACTTTGTTTGATGTTTGCCTCTTTTGCCTTTTGAATATCTAACTAATTCTCTTTCGCTAAATAACAGTCCGAGACAGAAAGGGCCCGGCCACAGTTTAATTCTAAGAAACGACGGTGCCAAAGTCTTCCCTTGGGGTTCCTTGGAAAGACCTGAATGATGCTTGAATTTTGAAACGAAATGCATCAGGGAGACCTGTCTCTTTGTATATTAAGTAAACAGGATGAAGTATGTACAGCTTTTGCGCTCCACATTGTGGTGGGTCTTCTCCGCAAGATGAGGAGGAAATAAACTGGGCAGGATTGATCACAGTATGAACCATGAAGGACTAGAGATATGAAGAATATATGAAGTATCTACACTTTCTTCCTTCACGCCGCAGCAGGGTGTGCAATATTGTTCTTGCCTTTCTGAGGTATGCCTATGACAACCTTCCTCACACCCTTCCCTTATATAATTTTTTTTGAAAATGACTTTTATAGCTGTGTTTATTCAGGATGAAATATCTAAATACCGTAAAAAGCCGCGATTTTACTCTGCTGTCTTCTTAGTGAAATTTTTTCCCATTTGTCAGTATAATTCCGTAAATGTGGGGTACAGAATTCGTCTTCTTTACGTACCATATTGGCATGCAAGAGGATGGTCTCTGGATTAAGCTCGGCGACGTATACCCTATCATTTGCATAGCTGTAATCTGTCCCGCTATGATCATTGGAGTATGAAGTATTTTTTTTACGAGATATTGATGGAGAATTTTAAATGACTTTTCTTTCGTCCAAGTTGATTTTCCCTGGCCGTCGAATATTTAATAAGACAACTCTCTTGTAATGTCTAGCTTCCTTGACATGACTGATCCTGTGCAGCTGTTCATGTACAAATGGCCTAAAGCTTCCAAAATTGATATTCTTTATTCCTGTGTTTCATTCTCCTCTCTCTCTCTCTCTCTCCTCCTTAAATTCACCAATAATTGTGTGGGGGGGGTATTTGCTCCTAAAGAGTAACTGACTGTGCACTTGTGAGAAGGCTGTTCTATTGAGAGCTTACACTATTGCAATCTATCTCTGCTAAAATAATCATGACAATCTATGTGTTTATGCCCAAAGCCACTGTTTTTCGAGCTACTTGGGGTATGAAAATCCCTTTTTTTTATTTTCGCTCTTTTATGGTCGAAATAATCTAAAGCTTTTATTGACAGTGTTAATTAGTGAATCCCATAAGCTCATGTTGCCTCCAAAATGGGGCACCAAACCAGGACCTCCTAGTAGCATCTTACAGTAGGAGAAGAGGATGAAGTCATCAAGGATGGGCTCCCAAGCCTCATCTTGCTTCATAGACCATGATCCACTACTTTTTTCCATGCTCCCAAGATTAATCACGGCCAGTTTTTATAAGAAAAATGACTTTCAGACAGATATATCATTAAATAACTATGAACTGATGATAGAATTCAAGGGTTACCAGCGTTTCTCTTGAGCCACAGAACTCAGAACATTCCTGCGGATATAACACCTTTCTAGATCAAGTGTTGCCTGAGGAATGAAAGTACACAAAAAAAAAAAAGTGCCCGATGTCAGATGATGGATACAGCGAATTGGGCAACACTCCCGTGGGATATGTAGTTGGATCGACGGCATTTCTACTGGAGAAGTAATCACATATTCTTGACACTGGGTTTACTATTTCCGGACAGTGGCCTTGGTCTCCTTCTTGGGGAAGCTTGGGTACCCAAAATTGCCGCTCTTGCTGGGCTCTCCACTGATGTCAAGCAGCTGTCAATGGAGCACTCGGCGAGTCGGATCATCCTGGCTGTTGGTTTATTTTTCAGAGTTTGATGGGCGATTTCCGACCAGGAGCCGCACTTGAGGGGCCCGTGAGGGAAGCTCAGGCATTCTTCGGAGTCGGCGATGGCTAGTTCAGAAAGATTCTGCCTAGTCCCTTCCAAGTGGGTCCCTGAGATGGCCGGCTCTGTCAGAGCATTGCAGGCTTTTTCTAGGATGGAGTTGAGGTATCTTCCCTGTGCCTCAATCCTAAGCTGAAGATGATGCTGAACCTGCATTTTGATGAATGAATTGTCTAAGTCTTTTTATAGAAAAGGCAGCATTTTGAGAGGGAATTAGCTGGCGAGTTCAAGGTTCAGTCTGCCAAATGATGAGATCTCTGAAGGGTAGCCTTGGTCTTTTCCAAGTAACGTCAGTTAACTATGGGTGGAGATGCTCACGCATTTAAATGATGAAATTGATATGATTTCTTCAATGTGAGGCCAACCTGATACATCATTTCATGTGTAAACTGATTTCTTAGGTTTTATTAAGTAAAGAAAAAAATGAAGCTTTCAGCCAATTGTAAAACTATAGGTTCCGATCCCACCTAAAATAATCAGGAATTCATATCAAAAGTAATTGACTATGAAAGGAGTTAGCTAATGCATTTGAAATACATGTCATTCTCACATTCAATTTGTGACTATTCTGACATCATTTTCAATATTTCTAAGGTTGCAATTCTGTTCTGGTGTTAAAAAAAGAAAAGGAATCGCTATTCTAGGTCAAAAATTTACATTTCTAGGATACAAGAGTGCATAAACTCAAACTAATAATGCAAGAATAGGATGTTTCTCAAGATATTTGCCTATGTAGGTCAAGAAGCTGACCTCCAGATGCTCATGCAGCCTTCTTTGGAGCTCCATCTGTACTCTCATCGCCTCGTTACATCCGCTGCGTCAAAGAAATCTAAGCAACGACCTATTAAGAAGAAGATGGAGCATTGGATATCATGGGCGTACTCATTCAATTCCTGAGCTACTCTCAATGATGGTGGTGATGACTGTCCAGTGCTCTGGCTTTCTCCTACACCGGTTTCTGCAAGTCCATGGTCCGAATTTCAGTAGTGAAACAAGAGACTCCTCTTGGCAAGTTGAAGAGTCTACGTGAAGTAAACCTCCTATTGAATATGTAAGATTCAATATTTTATTAATACAGGCTTTGAATTAGATTTTCCAATCCTAGAAAAGTTGTATCATGATTTTGATAGAACCCCATTGAATCAGATGTCCTTTTTCTCCAACATAATCTGCCCAATTTTTTTTTTTACTAAAAAGAGAGTCCTCTACATGAGCACAATTAGATGACTACATCAATGAGGACCCATGCCATGACAATGTACGATTGAATCCATTTTTAAAATACAAAAGTCATGGATGTTTAATAGAAAAATAAAAAAGAATCTACCTTTCTAAAAAAGATAGCGGTTATTAAATCAGATCCCCCACCCACCAACACACACACAAACACAAACACATGCAGCCCCGAATAAAGGAGAGGGGCTTATTATCACTCCAACATTGCCAAATTTAAGGTATTGGAACAAAGTGCTAGGATCTGATCAAACTGGAAGACATAGAATCCGCATTTAAGCTATATATGGTGCAGCAGCTGCAAGATGATTGCTCTGCTGAGGCAGGGAGAAAGTTATATCCAGGGCACAATTGGAGGAAAAGGGGCCTCTGAGACATGAATAATGACAAGGAGGATCAAAAGAAATAGTTGGCATCACCCGGCTCGAATTTTTCTATTGCAAATGTCGAGTAATTATAAAGCATATATATGAACCAGAAATAAAGATATTAATGGGAAGAAATAAACAACTTAGAATGAGATATAGTGATCCTTAGCAAACAAGAAACAGATTCAATTGGCCTGGTACAGTTCTGTGAAAAGTAAACTGACAAAGGAAGGAGGTGTACATGGAACTCAGATTTATGTTTTTTTGGTAAAAAACATAATTGCATTTTTAAAGATCTACCAATAAAATGGATTATATTTAAGCACACCTGTACTGTATCAGCTTCTCGAGAATATTTAGGCTTCACATACACACACACACACACACACATATATATATATATATATATATATATATATATATATTTTCAAAAATGTTTAATCAGTTAAGCTTAGAAAATCGCTCTCTGGCAAACGGTGAATGGATTTGAATGCGATTTAACAAATGAAAAGGGAGAAGAATATACCATCTATAGGACTATCGGAGACCTCTTTGGATTTTGTTCCCAATCTGTATTTCTGCAAGATTGTGAATTGGGAACAGTAACAGTTAATTTGAGCCAAGATTCAAAATACAGCCAAAATAAGTTTTAATATATCTCAATCTGAGATTCTGAAGAGTAACAGACCATATTAAAATATAGGCATATTTTTACACATAAATAGAGCCACAGAAGTAATAAAAACCTGAAGATGACTTTTCAGGTGATAAAGCGTAAGGCCCTTGACAGCCATGGTTCGCATTATTGTCTTTGGTGTTGCTTCTGCAAGAACAATAAAAGAAAAAAAAATAAAAATTGCACCGTAAGAAAATGTTTTATGTTGAGCCACAGGTCCAGGTTAGATTTATGTTCCGTTGCAGAAAATTTCTCAAATAAAGTACTCCATATATTATGCAGACGTTCATGAGAGAAAGTATATCATTCTATCCTAGGGCTAGAAACTGTAAAAAGAAAATTTAGATCTAATGAATGCAACATTAAAAGAATCTTTTATCAAAAAAACTAGGATTGTGCAAATAGTGTATGCAGGATCGGATTGTGCAGGCAGATTAGTTGGCTGGGAAAACAGCCTCACTTTGAACTAGAACCAAGCCCATCGGAGTTGGCTCATCCAATTCTGTGACAATTCTTAGTGAATTAATTCACATAAGACATTTATAGGACCCATCTAACCCAAAAATCTCCTGAATCCGGTCTACTTTGCGTGTTTATGTTTCATAAATAAAAAATCCGTAAAAGTTTTATTCCATAAAAAACAGAAAATTTAAGAAGTGCCATTATGCCAGATCTATAAAGTCAAGCAAGCAGCAGATCGTTCAACCTACTCCCCCAACAGAGCATAATCATCTGCACTTCTCTTGAAAGAGAGTATAATACTGCGAACTCACTCGTCCAACCATATTCTTTTTCTACTGATAATTTGATACCAATCAACGACTCTCAAAATTTTTGAAAATTCTCCAGATGTAAACTTCGGATTCTCGCTTAATACTGACGAATGGGATCGAAAAATTCCTTTTCCTGGCATAAATTATATGCATCTTAAATCTGACCAGAAAAGATTATAAAAGGAGAGGGGCGCAGCTGGTAAGGAAATTGTGGATGGAGACTGGCGAGCTCACTGTCGGGGCCGCCTAGTTGGTTGACGGCATCGACGAAGCGCTCGTGGAGCTCGGCCGTCCAGCGGAGCCGGGGCTTGGGGTCTGTGGTGAGGACAAGGCAGGCGTCCCCAAGCGGTCCCCGGTACTCCTCTCTCGCGAACATATCCTCCCCACCGGGACAACAGGACCAGACGAGGAAGGCAGGGGATTCAGAACTAAAAGCGGAGGCCCCCCGCAATCGACTTCACCGCCGTAGTCTTCCGACCAATTGGGAATTCCTCCCTATCCTTGCGCCGGCATCGCGAGACCATGGTGGCCACAGAGAGCACAGATGGGGGAGACGGGGAGGAAGAAGAAGAGGAAGAGGAAGAGGAAGAAGACGAAGCTCCGAGGTGGTAGCAGAGGACTCTGCTACTGGTAATGGCGGAGGTCGCAGAGGGGGCGAGCTCCCCCCGCCCAGTCCCTTCCCTCCCCTTTTCGTACGAATGAGTGCACATTTTTTAATCTAGCCCCCAGACCGATAATGATTTCTTTTTCAACCTTGTAATTAATTTATTTTATTACCTTTTCCGTACTTTTTTTACCTCGACGTTGACAGTAGGTGGAGTTTCCCACCCATCACATCCCTTCTTTTTTATGACGTCATCACTATACCTACCTACCTTCTTTTTTTATAAAAAATAATCTATTAATCGTATTATATATCCTATATCCATATATCCTCTCTCTCACACACTCTCTATAACATGTGTAAAAATATTATTTTATCACAACAAAAAGCTTAGTGTGATTCATATATTTATCTAAAATTTGAGCCTAATATTTAAAAGAAGAGATGTGGCGGTGCACGCAGAGAGGGACTTGCTGTGGTTTGTTTACAAACAATAAGATACTATTTATTTTAAATAAATATTATTTAGTTATATTTAAGTTAATCATCCTTCATTGAGTGCGATAAAGGTAAAGTAATTATAGTTAAATAGAGGATGAATTTCTAATTAATATAGCACTTGTGAGTGTCACTGGAAAATGTCAAGTATATTGGCATAAAAATGAGGAAAAATATCTTATTTTTATTTTTTCAGAAATATATACTGATATCAATTTTGATGAAAAATGAGATTTCTTTTCAATTATAATAAATGCTATTCTTGGATATTATGACGTGTGTTCATACTTAAATGATCTACTATAAATACCCTTTTTTTTTCTGTACCCGACAGAAAAATTTAAGATTTTGAGTCAGATTCGTTGTTTGAACGAGGGGAGAGGTTTTTATTGTGAACAAAAAAAAAAACTACGTGCGACGATAATGAGTTGCCTACCTAACATGGGACGGACTTGCTTAAAATAAAGATTAGCACTTTAAGTATGTTGACGTCACCACGATGTCATAGGATGGCGTGGCCTACTGCCCATCGGGATAAAGAGAGAGAGAGACCTAAAGAGGCTAGTTAGAGAGAGAGAGAGTGAGAGGAGGTAGAGAGAGATGCAGTGGTGGTGAGTGACGTGCAGGAAGCCACTCGCACATGCGCGCGTGCATGACATGAGAGAGAAAGTGAGAGATTTTTTCTGTCTCGTTTAGTCAAACGAAGAGCAACGAGTGAACGGAACGCATACAGTGGTGCCGCCCAGTGACTTGCACGCACAAGCACAGTGAGAGATAGAGAGAGAGACAGAGACAGAGAGAGAGAAGATATGACAATAGTTGGAGATCTTTCACAGCGCCCGGTCATATCGACTTGTGATGTGATGGGCCTAGAAGAGAGAGAGAGGAGAGAGGAGAGAGAGAGAGAGAGCTCCCGTGTGGGGCCCTTAGACGTGCACCAGCCGTAGGTCCTCTTAGCTGAAGGGATGTATGCCAGCTGTCACTGTGCACCGGCTGGCGCACGGGATAGTTCGGTCACATCCTTAAATATCATTACTCACTCTATTTATAGTACTTGTCTTATAATAAATTCTCTTAATAGCATCTCAATATGATGCCACTATAAGGTTAGGTCCAATATTAATTTTTTCAGCTTTAACAACATGATAAAAGATAAAGAAAATTTTACATAAAAAACCTATGGAAATATTTTCCGAGCTTCAAGGATGAACTTGGATGATGCTGATGATAGCTTCATAGGGCAATGTAGTCGCGCGTTGACCATGGACGTGCCCATGCTTCTATCATGCGTCGTTAAATGTCAACCCTTGTCAACGTGCATGGCTAAACAAACCACATAAATAATTCAAAAATGGATAATAATAGCACGAAAAATCCCTTTTTTATTCACGTGGTAAAAATGACAATCAAATTCGGATGACAACCCAGTTCGCTCCAAGATGTTACATAATAATTTGGCCTGAACTGACCCATAAGCATACCATAAAAGGTTAGATCTTGTGCAATGATCTAGGTAATGCTCAGGGCACAATGCAAATGAAATCAACCCATGAAAGTTCAATCCTAAAGACAAAAGCTTTGATAGATTAGGGTAAATAACCACAATAGGAGCTTTATATTAATCTAGACATGAGCTTCACATTTAAGCCCCCCCAAAAAAGGAAACTTGGGAATATAGAACGCTTGGGGAATAAGGAACTTGAAAATTTTAGCAAGCTACCATATTACAAGGCAACTACATCCAACCCCACTTTTAGCCACAAGCGCTGACATGCAGAATAGGCCTCAAGAAGAGAATCTCTCTCTCTCTCTCTCTCTCTCTCTTGCTTGCTCATTCATTCACTCACTCTCTCTCTCGCTCTAGGCTACCAGGTCGAGTCACAAAACCTTCTTCAATCTCCCAATCCCCACTGCTTGTAGGACAACTCTTCCCACCGCAGCTTCTGGCAACCAGAGCTTGAAGAACTGGAAAACGGGGGGGCCCTCTTGGTTCATGTCACTAGCGTCTGTGCCCGGATCTCCTCCGATGTCCCGGTGAGCTGGACCTGGACCTGGACCTCCTCCTCCTCCTGCAGCGCCCAAAGAAGGGCACCATGTCAATCGAAACAAGCACCAACTGGGTATTTTAATGGCACGGAGATGAAAGATGGTGGCTGCTAGGGGCCTGTGCTTGCAACCAACACAAACCCAATTTTAGAAGATGAGTTCTTGGGCTCTCACCTTGAGTCGGAATGAGAGTAGGGAGAATGCCTGCGTTGAGAATGCTTGCTATGGGGAGACCGCAAAACTTGTCTAGAAATGGAAACATCATCATATTGATTGCGTAAGTAAATGGCATACATAAACGGCCTTTACCAGCACAATGCCCTCCATCATGATGATCTATACCAGCACCAGCTCCAATTTTGAAGATGATGAAATAATGTTATACATAAAACCACATGCGGATGATCAACACCGGTGCATGGAAAGGGAAAAGAAGGATATAACAGAGAAGGCATCGGGTGATTTCTAGCATTAGAAAACCAAGTGGGTCACACATTGTTCCTGGAACCTAGAAGATGGCATACAAATATAAAAATGCCAAACCGGGTAAGCAATACATTATAAGAATCCAAGGAAAAATAATTCATAAGTTAGTTTCCTTAAACCTTCCAGCATCACCGGTTCCACAGGAATCATGAAACTCTCATGTGAAACAGCGACATGTCACTTGCATGGTTTGCTAACTCGATTCCATTCAGTCCACTCAGACGAGACAGACCAATTTTCTGTAATATCAAAGTTAGAACTTCTTGAAGAAGATATACTATTTTAAAAGCGTGTATCGAGGTCACAGACATGTATGGCGCCTATAAAGGTGGTTTACAGGTCTCCACTCAGTTGGAGCAATCTGATTCAGTTTTTCCTTAGTTTCTCTCAATATGAAGTCAAAATACCAAAACATCCCTCAGAGTTGGTCACCATTAAAGACATCGAAGGCAACACATGCAACTCCAAAATTATTGTCGAGTACCTTTTTCCAAAAGGTTCATTAAACTACCGAATTATATGACTTTGCGGGTATGAATCATATTATTTGGTACAAAGGAAATGCCCATGACACTTGGCTTCAAAATCTAGCGGGTGAGGTTAGTGGAAGAATACTGGCAGAGTGTGAAAGGCAGCAGAAAACGCCTCATTGTGGGTCCGAAAACCCCAATTCAGTAACTTTCCCTGCATCCCACCTTTCTGTGGGCGTGTAGCCACCGTAATATGTTCTAAATTGAAGCGTAGGAAAGGACGAGCGATCTAAAGTGCTTCCAGTTTTTCCCCGCACCAAAGCACGTATGACAACATTATCTCTCAACAGTATTTACTGTCTACGAAGGTCGATTTGGACATAAATATCATATTTGACAATTTGACGATACATCACACTTGTTGTCTGATAATTCCATCCTAATTTGTTGGCATGATCAATTACGAGAGTGCATAAGATCCCAGTGGTAAAACATACGATTATTAAAGGGCAACATAATACCTTGTCTAGAAACGAAATATGACCTCTGTTAATCCATGTCTGAAGAGCAGGATCAACTTTCAGTCTAAAGAATAAATCGTTGGATATTCTGTATTCCACAGAAAAGGATCAAACAGCTTCCTCTCAACAGATTCAATTTCAGTGGAACATAGCGCTTGATGGGGGTGAATAGCCCTGTACAACGAACTATGAACGAGATACAAGTTCCTTTGTTGAGGAAGGAATTTTTATATACTTGTTGAGAGTTCCAACAACAAATCTGAAAGGGACTTTTTATAATTAAAATATGCATCTTGATTTTACAGATTGGCATAAAAACTACGGTCCAGCATGCGTCAATTTCTACAATAGGAGCATTTCGAGTTCAAGTTTCCACAGATACACTGCCTACGTCATCACTAGTGGAAAGATTCAAGATTTCATGAAATGTATGAAATCATGAATCTGAAATGTGTACTAAAATTGACAATGGCCCTCCCAAGTTCATTATTTTGAATAGTTTTACACGGAAGAGTTCCGCAGTGTATCACACGAAACAAATGGAGTCATCTTCCTATTGCATTCATAGGCTTTTCACAAGTCCCATCTTTTCCTTTTCCCTGAAGAAAAGGCCTAGTAACTTCATTCATGGAAGAAAATCGGCCCACATGGAACCAAATGCTTGGTAAATACACAGAATGTAGTTGTATTCAGAATTTATATAAACTTGATAAAATCGAATGATCTGCCACTGTAGTGTAAGAAATTTCTATAAGTTAACCCTTCAAACGAGCCTGGTTCCAAGCTCTTTAGGTTAAGACTCTCTTAGCCCCCAAGATCAATCATCAAAGGTGGGCCGACAATCATGAATTCCCCCTCGCCCCATTTCCGCTATCACAGCTCCACATTCCAGTCCCCCTTTTCATTACTACCAGCACGATTGCCATGGTTGCAACAGTTGCCACGACCAGGTGTGGAGTTGAACTGACCGGTTACCCCACTATGGCTTGATGCACAAAATTACTCTATATATCTGCTCTGAAACTAGGCTCGCCCTGCTGCCAAGTGCAGCCGAGAGTATCCAGACGTTGCCCATCAATAGGCACTGACGAATTGAGAGAAACGCCACGGGGACTCAACTATGGCTCGTCAACAATATTTTGTTATATGACATCAGCTATGTCTCATCGATGCTGTCAAAAGCCAAGTTTTTTCTAAGTGATTTACTGAAAAAAATGGACAGATATCAGAGACGAATAATCGGTCAAGAACGCCAAAATTGAATCAATGTACAGTGAATCTTAGAATAACAAAACTTACATCGAATATAAGGCATTCATAGTTGCCTAAGTTATAAAGTCCAATCTTCCTCAGGGAGGAGTCTAACGATGATGCCACACATGGCAAGTAATTAAAACTTGATCAATCAACACCCTTTTTATACATTCCAAGAGGCAATTGAAGTGATGATGGCATTTTTCTCCATGTCAAGAGCTATTCAGGTTCTGGTTAATTGTTCAGGCAGTAAAAAATAAAACGTTCAGTTATTCAATCCCAACTCAATGATGAAAATGACACCGTTATCGTCATAGAGAAGCAAGGACATCCACTTGTAGACAAATAGATGGCTTCTCTAAGTCAAGGAAAGAAAACAATACTACGAGTACCGGAAACAACAAAAATCACAATTTAGATTTGTAAGAGTTAGAATCTAGAGAAACAAATCAGTAATATATGGAAAAAAATATTTACAAATACATTGTGTTTAGATCATGGTTACTAAACTGATTTCAGTAAACCACAAAAATATATAAAACAACAAAGATAAGACATCCGACCATTCATATACAAAGCAAACAGTCTAAAAACATTCCAACATTCATATACAAAGAAAACCAAATAGGTAGTAAAAAGGACCCACCGTTCATAGTGTTTGGATGTATCACGTAGCATAGAAATGGACCTGGATCTCTAGAGATGTCTAGCATGAGATCCTCCAATATCCCTTTTTCTGAATATGCATTCTAATTTTATAAAGATTTTAACATTGTTCTCAGATATGCGATGTGCATGAATGTGAGCATATAAAAAAGATCACCGAAAGACAGGTAAGCACTCCATTGGGAAAAGAGTGTATATTATTGTGCCAAATCAATTCCATATATAGTCAAGTAACGGGAGAACTTTGAGCGCTTACTATGATAGTATCTATTTGATGTGATGGAATACACTTGAAAAATTATCTGAACATTATTTACCAGGCATATGGACCAAATAGGTCTTTGGCAATTACAAGAATGCTGTCACTATCAAGGAAAGATCTTACATCCAACAGGTTAAAGCTGGACTTGGCAGAGTTTTCTTTCCAAATCATAATGGCTTTTAAACCATTCTCATTTTGCAGAAATTGAATGCCAATCATAGTTAAACTAGTAATTTAATTGTTTCAAAGTTTAAAATATACAAATTGAATAAAACAGTAAAGAACATTAACATATACCTCCTAGACCTGGTCGGTGATGGTGACAAACTCTGTCTACTTGATTGCAACTTCCTGCGAAAAATAATCAGATCAACAACGGCACAGTAACCAAAGATGTAACAATATTCATAAGATAGCACAGTACCTTTTTTTTGAACTCTCTACTATTTCTTCACCAGAAACACTAGCACTATCCAAGGAGCTGTCCCTGCCACTCCTAACTCTAGCACTCGGTGATGAAGTCTGCCTCTTTTTCTGCTTGTGCGAATCCTTCATAGCTTGTCTAAATCTTTCTTCTTTCTCATCCTTTGTTCTTTCTCTCTTCCAGTCATCATCATCTTTCATCCTATCCCTTCTGTCTTTCGCTGAAACCTTTTTGTCATTTACATCATCGTCATGATAAACAGCTTTTCTAGATCCAGAGTCCAGATTTACTGCTTGCCTAGAACTCTGATCTTTTGATACTCGCTTCAGAAGACTGCGTTCATTAATCTTTTCCGGAATTTGATCCCTATTTATTTTTGTTTTTGGAATCCCAGCAGCATATGAATCCTCCCTGTTTGACTTAGATGCGGTAGATTCCACCTCGTTGACGAAATTCCTATGAGATGGAACTTTTCTATCTTCAGGATCATCACCTAAGCCTGGTGATTTTTTTCGAGGTTCTGTAAACTGACTAGTTTTTGATTTTCCATGATTGGAATGACTGAGTGATAAATCAGATTCCACATATAACTTCTCTCCAGCACGATCCCTTCTCTCACGGTTGCTACCACTTTCCAAAAATTTAGCATCTCTTCCAGGATCAGTAACTTTTAAACTTTTTTGGTATTCATCAACTAATGCATTATCCTTCATGTGATTCATAACGTCCCCATTGGAGTCAGCAGTAGTCCTCTTACTACTATCCAGACCAGATGAAACTTCAGTAGGCTCCTCAGCAGCTATTTGTGTACCAACTTTCTCTTGCTTGTCTTTATCTTCTGAACTCAATTCAGCAGTTTCATGACGCTCAGATGTATTAGAAACCTTCCTAGAAGATGGGAAACTTGAACCTTGAATTTCATCAGATTCATCATCTGACGAATAATCTGCCAGACCCAATATAGCTCCACCAGAAGAGCCCAATTTGGGCTGATCAGCTTCATCAGATTTTCCCACAGCTGCTGCTGATGAAACCATAACTTTGGCAGATGTCTTGGGTGTAATTGACGCTGGAGGGGAAGTAGACTCTCTGTGCTTGGCAACAGCAGCAATATTATCCGCTGCAGCATGAGAACATGAATACTCAGATTTCAAGAGTTTTTTGACTGGATGGCAAAGAGAACATTAGTAGATCAAAGTCAAAGAAAGCAACGAAAAGTTTACCATCTGGTTCATCTTCATTAAGAACTTTTGTTGCTATTTCTTCAAACAGCTCATCAGTAACCTGGCGAAACAACAAGGCTACAATGAAGACCAATGGCAAAATGCACAGAAAAAAAGGAAATGTAACACAAGAAATTAAGACCTTAAGAAGCACATCAGTTAAGACCCGCTTTATTTCCTGGTTGATAGCAGCAGATCTCACTGCATCTGCATCATCCTACAAAGATTATGAAGAATACAAGCAATCAGGAACAAAGCCTCCCATGAAAGGTACAGTTCATTAAGACAATCAGCATATGCTCCCGGCGTCACTTTGCACAAAATCTTCCACTTGTCCGATCAATGAGAAGAAACGAATTTCCTAACCAAACTGATACTAATTCTTGCTCGGCTTAGAAATCACTCGATTCTGCGTAGTTCCATCTGATCCCCAATTCACTAAAAGAATGGGCTTTCTAAAACTCCAATAAAATGGTACAATTCAGTTGGATGGCCAAATTAGGTCAACAAAGAAGACGTCTGAGTGCAGAATTGGCAAAAATAGACCAAACCAGGCCAATTTAAATCAGGTTTAGTCAGTTTTAGTGCATTCACAATGTTTCTAATTACTTGCCTTAGACTTTCCTGTGCACTGAAAACTTATATTTGTTTCAGCAAGTTCCTAAAACCGGCTGATAAAATCAGTTTCTAGCAGACAAAGATGAACAAAATATGGCCATGGCCATGAAAGCGGTATAGAACAGTTGAATCAAACATTTGTCTTCAAAAACTTCAATCAGCAAATAATGATTTCGTTAAATATTCCTCCGTGGCAAGTTACAGAATAAAGGCACAGGCACAACTTCTATGGAAACCTTTCCCTAACATCTTATAATTTTCCAAAGTTTATGAGGAGATCCCAACGAAACCAGTAAATTTGCTGTCTGGTTGAAAAATATAGCTTGCCTAATGATCCCCCAGTAAACCACATATCTTGATTAACCTCAGAACATCCACAAAGTTTTCAGAAGCTTCTTTTTATTTTGATGAAAAATAATTTAATGTAATCCCAAGGATCAGGATACAAAATTGGACTGTTTCAAAATAAATTCATGACAAAAATTTTAAACCACCAAAACTTTTAATCAAGTTGCCTAACAATAAACGAAGGAAATGAGATAACAGGACAGAGGGAGAAGAGCTAAAAAAAATGAGTGTAGGGAACCGACGTGAATGTGCAAATAATACATACTACTACAATCTATTGCGATTGGAAATGTCTGAAATGGAACTAAACATTATAGGTCATGATTGCATGGTCATGGAACATAATGAAAGAAGTGAGTACCTCATCATCTTCATCATCCTCAGTTGACCTGGCAGAGTCAATGCTTTTGCTATCAACGGGCTCTTCATGTCTAAAATCTTTGTCATGAACTTCAGCTGCAGCTGAATGAGAACTTCCATTTGGATGTTCTTGTGCAGAACTCACAATTGAAGCCTTCTTCTTAATAATTTCATCTCTAAGCCAGTTAGGTACAGCAGCCTGTACAGTACCAAAAAACTGATTCCCCGGACTATGTGCAAATGAAAAATATGAATTAAAAGCCTAAAAATATACAAGAAACTAGATACCTTCTTTGGGCGCTCAGACAGGTTAAAAGATTCAATTGTGTCCACAGGAAAAGCAGTTGCAGGATGAGGAGGACCAACATCAAAGCCGAAGGCTGGCCCAACTGGGGATATACCAGACTGAAAGTTGGGCCCTTGGATCCTCCCAAATACTTGCGGAGGATGGCCAGGTAAAGAACTAGGAATGGAAGAGGAATCAAACTACACAAAACAGGCAAAGTCTGTCAAAATTTAGACAGGAGATGGACGTCTAAAAACCAAATATTATACTTATGTACATCAATTAATCAGCATGTACCTGAGGACCTGGAGGGACTGGAGTCACGTGAGAGAAAACAGGAACAGGAACAGGAGCAGTTGCTTGAGCAAAACCGTGAATGGAAGACGAAGGTGCACTTTGATTAACCGGCCTAACTTGATTGGTATTTGTAGAAAATGTACCATGAATTTGACCTCGGTCAAAAGGGATTTGTTCAATGGCTTGTGATTGATCACTCATGCCAGATGATTCAATGGACTGATCCCTTGAAAGTGGACTAACAGATAATACTGGAAGCCTTCCAGGAATTGGCATTGCAGGTGAAGACAAGTGCGAGGGCATATGTAACTTCTCAGTTGTATCCACAGTCTCTTTGTCACCTGGCAACATATGAACAGACAAAGTTAAGCTATGAACAGGCAATAGATTTCAGACGACTGTGTGCATGTAGTTCAAAAGGAAATATGATCATCATTAACAACTACACTAAATGAGTCACGAGTCATCATTTCCTAAGAAAGAAAAAGATAACCGACTTGAATAAGAGTGAGTGAAGGTGTCACTAACAAAAAAATTGGATAAACAATTATGAATGCAGAACAAAATAGCAAAGATACTGAACAGAACTTCTATTCAAAGGGTCAACATTGCAAACTGTCCCTTACATATCCTTATCTCAAGGGTTCCACAGAATTGGTCTATTTACTGCAACAGACAATACTTCAGATGCTATGGTGCCCTAGGATAGAAATATGATAACATTCTTTCATTAAATAGCTTGTATTTTCGATTCCTTTCTCCACGGAGCTCCTTGAGCTCCTGATTTCGAAATGGCCTGATATCAGAAAATGGGAAAGTACCTTTTCTCCCCATTTTAGGGCATTAGGGAGATGCGGGAAAAGGAATGAGAGGCATTTTCGAAATCAGGGAGCTCCAGGAGCTCCGTGGAGAAGGGAGACTACTGTTTCAGGTGGAGCATAGGACTTGGAGAGTGGGCAAGTTAACCCCATCCTTCAGGACTGCAATATATCCCAGACAAGCAAACCCTTTAAAAGGGCTGACAACGTCTCAGATTTCTATTCTAAATTTTAGAAATACAGATGCTACTTCATTCAATGTAGGCTTATTTGGTTTTAGTTCCCTACAAACATTAATGGATGCTACTATTGGTGGTTGTTCCGCCTCAACTGAATCAACAGAATCAACTGTTGAGAGTGGCTTTGTGAGAATAAAGGCGCTTGCGTTTTATAAATCACTGGAAGGGTGGATGAGATGGAGGAAAACGATGTGGAGGAAAAAGAACCCAGCTCCCGCTTACATAGAACAGGAGCCCTGCCAGAACTAGAACAGGCCTTTTAGAGTGGAGGGGGGCTTTGATCGCTTATACAAGACAGACCTTGACTGCCGCAAAAAAAGTGATGATAAGTCTCGTGGTTGGATTCAGAGGTTCCCAAGAACTAACATAATCTTGATTTTTTGTTCACCTACCTGGCTCCACTCTTCACTGGTTAATGGGCCTAATGGAGGCTGCGGGGGGGAAGGGGGGGAGAGAGAGAGAGAGAGAGAGTAAATCATAGAGTTGCTAGTCTTTTGATGTAAATTTAGAGGTAAAATATATTTAACTATACACCTCCAACAGCATCACCCTAAAATATATGCTGAAAGCTTGTTGATCATTAGATCTGTTGTTGTCAGACCCCACGTAACTATAGTTCATCATGTAGCAGAACATAATGAAAGAAATAAGACACCCCCAATAAAGCGGAAGGGAAGTAGAAATTAAATATAGCTTACCATTGAAAAAAAAAGGGAAATGGACGCAATTATGCTACCACAAGATGATCTAGTGATAGGGATTGTCAGGAATTCAGATTTTCAGAAGCAAGACTACCAAGAGCATCCGCAAAATGAAAGAAAGACCAACTGATTGGAGCCTTCAATAATGAAATATGAGGCAGCATTTGATGATTATTCACACTTCAGTTGAGAGAAAGAAAAACACATGTTGATAGCACCAATGATTTTTTCCCATTTCATCAGAACTTTAGTCGAGACGAAGCTGGGCATCAAGCCATCATTAGATAAGCTCAAATGACGAGATTATGGAACGTGAATAACAGCCATCTGGCCGTCATATTTTTGGCTGACACTCTGCACTCCAAAGCTTGCTCGGTTATGCACTAAACACCTAGATTGTGTTTACATCAGGCGAGCAGCCACTCACAAAAGTCGTATGTTGTCTTATCAGAATAACTGGACTCTTCGAAATAAGATGACAGAAGAAAAGATATATTGATGACGAGCATAATGATGATACTCAGAAAAAAAAAGCTTGTTGAAGTTATCTGTTGAGATGGTTCAAGTACAGCAAAAATCGCTGAAAAATTTGAACTGAAGTGTAGGAAATATGGAGTCAAATATTAGATAAGGTGGCTGGATTAGCCATATTCCGCAATTCAACCTGAACTTTAGCCACTGATCCATGGGAAAAGTCACATTCAAGTTTAAAGGAAGAAAATGTTTCCAATTAGAATTCTACATATAATTGTGTTTACTTTTAAAAGGTAAGAAAGCGATAAAACCTGTACTAGTCAGAGTCATAAAACAAACAACTTCATAAAGTTCCTGCATCAAACCAGTTCCCTATGTCAAGGGGCCTGGGGAAACAGAGGCCATAGCAGAGGCGCCAGTCAGTGACATAATCCTGCCACCAGATCTAATATTTGACATCTTTTTAACTTCTTCCTTTTGAGTTTTATTCTTGCCCACCTCCAACCTAGCAGATGAGAGAATTGCAGGAAATAGGCAGCCCCATGCATATCAGTTCAGATCAGATCAGACAAAAACTAGCAGATTCCGCTGAACTAACAAAGGAGGGATTATAATGAACACATGAACCGGGTTAGCCTGACCAGGCATCCCATGGTAAGAACTGGGACCCACGACGTGGATCATAATTTCGTTGATAAGTTGGCCCACAAAATTTTGGTCGAGTTTTATTCTTCAATATTTCTGCTAAGAAAAAGAATTCGGTTTCGTATTTTGAATCCATCAAACTACAGGTAGCTGTTTTCACATTCTTGTCTAACTTCACAAACATGAAAAAAATCTCACTTGGTATGCAATTTGTTGACAGCCATAAATACTCCAGCAGATTTTTACGATTGAGCAAGAAGAGCAAAATAGCAATCTCTAAAGAATTAAAGACCAGGGAATGGCACAAGAATCCAATGGATGCTGGCACACAAAAATGAAAGCCATTGATAGAATACAAGACTTGCTATAGAAGTCAAGACATGTCCTTGGTAGTACATGAAACCAAACAATGCCGAACCGTTCGACACACCTACATAACTAATTATAGAAGAAAAAAAATGTCAAATTCTAAAATTCCTATGAAGCTATTCAAAAAAAAAGTTCTTGGTGCACCAGAATTCTCAGCGTTTGATGCTCATTTCCTATTAACCACAGTAAGCAAAGTTTTTTTATCACAAGCAACCATGTTTTTTATGTTGAACACTTATCGTTGTAAGACATAGTAGGAGATAATATGACGGATATACTGACACTGAATATTCGAGAAAAATGATGTAATCAACTCATAAGTGTTGAATCAGAGTTTAAAAAATTATGAAATTCAAAATATGCGACTGACTAGAACTATTCTAGCAACTTTTAAAAAAATGAAGAATGATTATCATCCCATACAATGAAGAAACAGGGACCTGATCGAACATAGACAGTATCCCCTAAACATGCTGCTTTCCAAAAAATAATTCCTTTTCCCTAAAAAGTCATGAGCAGATGAACATCTCCCATAATCAATTGGCAAAAAATATTGACCATGGTGTTGCAGGACCTGGGGTATGGTTGATATTCAAATGCCAAACTAATTGAAACATACCTGAGAAAGATGGATAACTAGATGGTACCTCCTGCACATTAACAGATGTAGATGAAGTGAATGACTGCTGAGGAGGGGATACTGTAACATTCCTGTCTGTAGCTTTGGCTTCATGCCCATCATCATAAGTAGGAAAATTTGCAACAGAGGTGGACATAGAATTAGGGGGTGGCCCTTGAAGGTTGTTTAATCTTCTATGCTGATCAGTTCCAGAATCCGGAAAGTGCTGTTCTGGGGCAGAAACTGTTGAGTGCTGACTATCAGAGAAAGGAGGCATGACACTGTGTTGGTACTGGTCATTGTAAATGTTATTTGGTGGCCCAAATGAGGTAAACTGTGATTGCATAGGGAGGTCTTGTGTTGCAGAATTAGCAGCTGCCCATGCTCTCGCCCTGGCACCCCAATCTTCGCCATTATTGTACTGAAAGTTTGTATCTGATGTTTACAGAAAATTAAATCAGAGAAACATTCATCAATGTATAAACCGAAATACTGCAGAAGAACGACAGAGCGATGGGAAATATATCAGTCTAAGAAACTAATCAAATATTAATATCACAAGCAATCCGATGTGATACCCAGAACTACTACAGAAGATTTAACTGCAATTTTAAGAGACCGTTCTTTTACGACAGTGGATTGAAAGTTGGAAATATCCAAATGATCTAAATTAACTAATGGTCATTAAATATATGATACTTCCGACAGAGACCTATAAGTTCGCATGCAAATTTGGTAAAGATCGAATATTTTGCTGGGCCTTGACACCGTCATGCTAAATCTTTTCTCATAATAAGCATAGCACAAAAGATAGCCAAAGCAGCAACTCACACAACTTAATTGCACCACGGCTGACCTTCACACTGTACGATTCGTACATAATTTTCATACAGTATGACCCCACACTAATGGTTCAGACGAGTAATAGAACTAGCAAAACCAATTCAGCCAGAAATTTATGGAACCTCCAAACCATGTCTAACACAAATATGGTGAGGAATGACAATGTAACTCAAAGTTTTGATAACTATGTACTTGGTTTTAACTCAATAATATGAGGTGGGAAAAAATGAATGATTTTTAAATCAAGTGGGTGCCGTTCACCAGTTGTCCTGAGCTTGATAACGCCCTCCAAAATAAGTAGAAAAACCATTTCATTACAACATGCACCATTCCACAAAAAAGTACTGTACAACAACAAGGATTTTCTCTTCCTACTGCAAAAAGGTATGGAAGAAAATAAAAGCCAATGAGTTCTGACCTCTCTATCTCACGCTTCATTCTTTCAAAAAGTCTTTGGTAACTACTACGGGCAAACTACCACGGTGTAAAAATAAAGGGGAGATTTGTCGTCTATCCCAGGTCGGTCCTCCACCAACTGACATGTAAACTATTTTAAAAAATTATTGGGAACTGGCATACAAAGCTGAAAACTGGTAACAAAACATCCTTACAACATCTGGAAATTGGAAATCCAAGTCCTTGCGAGCCCTATATTAAGTGGTGTTTCTTAAAAGACAATGATCACAGTGATGGCGGCATTTAGGAGGTTTTGCACCAAATTATATTACCGTGCATTAAAACACACACAAACACATAAAACAACTGCAGCATATTATTTGAATGATAGCTCTTTTCAATTCCAGGAGAGCAGGTGCATCTTTTTAAGACATTCATTATGTAACAGTAACATGCCTGCAATTATAAGGGAATGCTGCATGAAATTTTTGAATTTGAAATACAGGATTCAATATGAAACTTATTATGAATTCTGGTACTAGAGGCGACCCAAACATAAGAGGCGACAAACAATTGCTATCCAAACGAAAAGTTCATAGCGCATTATTTAAATATGAATTTAGGACAAATGAGCCATCATTCTTGCATTGGTTCTTATAATAAAACATAGAGCTCTACGACTGTTTTAGTTACATAAGTAATTTGAAGCGACAGAATAACTATACACGATGTTAAAGGCAACTTCAGAAACACAAAAAAATAAATATGAGATGGGAATCCGGTAAAAAGGTAGTGAAGAAAAAAAAGTAGAAGATGAAAAATTGAAGTGGGTTAGCATAACCTGTGTAATTCCAGCCCTGAGCAGCATGCCATGAAGGATTTCCCCACATCTGTTTAAAACACCAATAAATGTCATTAAACAGTCATTGCAAGCAGCCTCTTTTGTCCAGAGCTTTCCACAACATATGTGAAAATAATAACCCGAAAAAAAGAAACAAATATCGGAACAAATGTGCATGTAACAGTATGCCGTAATACAAATCCAGCTTTAAATGGCAGATGGTTAATATCTGCCAAATAGAAGTGTACCATGCTTTCAAAAAGGCATTCAGTAAGAGAAAAGTTTGACACCAATAATGCAGATAACCACAAAACAATGGCAATAAATTCAGGGTCAATTTTGGATTGTATCACAAACCTGCAAATTTTAACTTGATGCAGAATTCTCAATCGTTATAGAAAAGCATACATGAATCAAACTGATGCAAATGAAGCTACATAAAAAATCATATACTACAAAACATGAAAAAAGGAGCAATATGTACCAAAAAGACATAAAATAAGACGCCATCAAAAGTTTCTTGATCAATATACCAAGATGCTAAATATTTATGAGATGAGGATTGAAAAAAAAGTTCATCCAATAAGCATCTAAATTCGAAGTTTTTCTTACAGCCAAGCGCCTCACAATCAGCTATAGACGCGAGCAATTTTTTTAAAAAACTGTAAATTTAGCCTTTTTTGATAATTGGTAAATCTGCAGCTACCAATTTCATAGTGATTTTGTAACCTATGGCAATTTCCTACTCCATACCACCATGCATTCCCTTCGTATTCCACATTTATTTTCGTTTTAATCCATCATTAATACTGACCTATAACTATCTTGGTATATTTTGGTTCTACCATGAAGTTAAGTCCAGGTATGAAAATTTTTAAGTAGAAACATTTTCAAAGAGTTTATATCAAAATTTCTAGTACTATAATTCAAAAACTAAACACACTAGATGATGTGCCTGTCCGCATATGCAGACAGAACATTTACTCCTGACAGAGGATGATCACATGAACGAAAGTTGGCATGAGCTTCCGCTTGTAAAATGTAGTTCCGATATTTCCTAATTGCTTTTGGTTGAAATAAGATGTTAAAGTTGGAATTTTCAGATGTAAAAGCATTTCCGTGATAAAGCGTTTGATTACCTTCTCATTGTCTCAGTTTTAACGTACACAATAATGAGAACTTGAAGTTTAATGAAGATATCACGCTTATTAATAAAAAAACCAAGAAAAAACCAAGATCATAAACGACATATTAGAGCACAACAAGAGAAGAGAGGAAAACATGGACGGCAAATTACAATGACTTTTTAAGTTTTAGAAAAAAATGTCCAACGTTGTTCTTCCGGGTGATTGTGCTCTAGAAACATACCAAAAATTCATACAGATACAATGCGTAGGGGGAGAAAAAAAAAACTCGTGGAGCCGAGGGAGCCAATAGAACATCACCTGACTGGGCTGAGAATACGCCTGTGGCAACGCGGAAGGTTGAGGCGGCAGCGGCGGTGGTTGTGCGTGGGGAGGATGGGAATGAGTGGGATGTGGAGGAGGGTACATGGGATGCGCTGTGGGGTAGGGTGGATTTGGCGGCGGCGCACCGTGATGGTGAGAAGACCCGACGCCAGCATGAGAAGGACCTATATACTGCATACCCAATGGAGGGGCAACACCAGGAGGGAAAGAGGAGGGTTGATGGAACTGCTGGAGGTGATCGGAAGCTGGAACCCACGGCGGCTGCCGCGGCTGCTGATGGTGGTGTGGGTACTGCGGCGGCGGGTGCGGAGGGAAAGGGCCCGATGGCATGGGCGGCGGGGGGGGATGCTGCTGCTGCAAGTTATGCGCAAGTGGGAACTGAGGCTCGCCGGGAGGAGCAGACGACGTGGCAGGAGGATACCAGAAGTGTCCCTGTTGCTGGTTCTGCGGCGGTGGCGGGGGATGATTCTGGTTGCGTTGGTCGCGGTAGTCGCCGCCG